>NNCF01140049.1:0-21367 GCA_002313205.1 Laupala kohalensis
GCTCTGTTCTAACACGCAAAACTAGCTGTCGCTTCCTCTCAATCACTTTTTTAGAGACAAACATGGGACCGTAGAAAGAAGGATGTTAATGGAGCGAATATACACAAATAAAAAAAACTAAATAGAACCGTCTAATCAGTATATTTTTTAACCCCCGGTACGCCTCCCTCTCTTATCACTTCTGCCTCCTCATAACGGCCAACACGGTGGCGGCGGCGGCGGTGGCAGCTCGCTCTCTGATTGGTGAGCACTGACGTGAGCATTCGTCGCGAGCGCTCTCTTTACACAGATAGTGGTGTTTCCCTGAGTTCCCCGAATTCACAACTGGAAATATTTACTTGTCGCACGTTACGTATTGTATTTCTGTTTAAACTTTAGATATTTTCCATAGTTACCACTTTTATGGTACGGATTATATATATTTTTTTATTTATGTGTTTTCGTCATTACAATATTTATTAGTATGTGTTGTTGTACTTTGAAATTTCAAATTTCAAAGTATATTAAATTTAAAGGAAGTTTGAAATTTTAGTTACGACTTGTTCTCTCGTGAGGACACATCTGTTTGTATTCTGATAAATAAATAAATTTATTGTCAAAAAAGCAGTTACTAACTGCGTATGACCACGTGGAGGACAATAAACTAATTTACTCTCCGGAAGCAAGCAAGGGACCATNATTCAAGTCCACGTATAGGTAATTATTTATTTCCAGTGGGATATATATGGTTACGTCCACAACATATCTATCAGTATTACATGTTAAGTGCCTGTAAATAAATAAATATAAGAAACATGCCAAGCCGAAGCCTGCGGACAATATGAATACTCTAGCACTCATATGAGTGGAGTGGGATTGCAATAGAGTTACCGTATTGTCCTTAACTGTAATAACCTAATAACTCATATAGACGTGTTAACACGAGATGCCTTGACGTACTCGAGAAAGCGGGAGAAACTAGAGGTTCGTAAACATTTACGACTGTTGTAATTTCTACATCTTTATCGGAGAATAACCATTAAGAAACCTTTAAAAATGTTATTTTCAATTTTTTATTTTTAATGTTAATAGAAAACTAATAATATCAGATTGAAAGTAATTATCTAGTCATCAATAAAGAGCAAAAGAAAAAAATTGAAATATGGCTTCTAAGATGTGAAAAATGCGATTAGACTACCCTAACCTACCCCACTGCAGCCGTTAAACAAAATGTACTTGTCTTCCGATCAAACCACTAAGTCAAGGTCAACAGTCTAAGGGAAACAAAGAACTGCTTGATGCTTACTCCCCTCAATCATTTATAAACCGTCAACTGAAATTCGTCTTAAAAATTACGGACATCTAGTCATCTAGGGTAAAACAGTAAAACAACGAGAAAACCCCAAGAGCAACGTCGCATTACTTCTAGTTTCATTGTTAAACTCACGTCATACTTTCCTGAAATCGCTCGTATGTACAACGAACAGCTGAACGGGGGAACGCGCAGAAAGAAGCTACTACTCTAACCGTCATTTGTCAGTCACCCAGTCACCGCCACCGTGCATATTCTAGCGAGACACTCCGCTCTAAAACGGAGCTGTCTCTTCAAAGTACCCACGGAAGTTCGTCCCTCGGGAGTCCTCAAGCGGTGGCCTCATAACCAAGAAAATTACGTTCTTTTCCTACTCAGCAGCACATTCGCGGGTTATTTCGTACAAGAAAACAAAAAAAACGTGAAGTGGAGGAGCAGCATGAATAACACAAGAGAGAACAAACGAATTATATTAAATTGGCTGCCTAACACAAATTGCCAACATCTACGAATTTAAGTAAAAAATCCCAAGAAATATTAATAGTCATAAAAGCGACTTGTAAAAAAAAAAAACAAGTTAAGAACACAATAGCAAAGACACAAAATAATATTCGTTCCATCGATGCGGAAAGAACAGTTTAGCGCCAAAGAGCACGCGAATTGAATTAGTGTCCGAGGTTGGCGATGGATTTAAGTTTTCAGAAATTCGAATGTGCTGCCAACATAACGCGAGGTACAAATAACATTACACTTATGGACGATGGCGAAGTAAAAGCGTTGGCTACATTGAGTGTAACATCCGTACCAACATCAAGCCTGTTAGACAGACCATAATTAAATACATATATAAATAATTGAATGTAAAGAGAGATTATAAACTGTATATTACCATGTTGAGAACAATAAAGCAATTTTCTGCGACTAATACACAATAAACTAATAAACACAGTGCATTTCCTTTCATGATTTATTTTTCTCCTCAAGTTGAATTTCTCTTAGAGGCAAAGTAAGATGACTTTGAGAATAGAAAACAATTTTCACGTTTTTTTTTTTTTTTTTTTTTTTTTTTTTTNTTGTGGTCGACTTTTGCAATGAGTGGGGTGTAACAAGCGACGACGGAAAGTTTGTGAATTAAATACCACGACGAAATAGAAGTTGAAATTAAATATGGATCTTGTCTCTGGAACCGCTCGCGAATGTTAACTCCCCAAAGGTAATTTACGTGGAAAAGGAAAGTAATGTTTGTTAGTGTAAACGTTAGAAAAGGTTTCAAGGTAAAACTTTCATTCGAATACTCGTGAATATTGTATGAGATACTACAACAAATAACGTCCATTAAATAATCTAATTTAATAAATAATGAAAGAGTTACGACCTTTTATGGACGACGGGATTGTGAAAAGAGCTCGCAACGTTTCGACTCATTGCTTATTTAATGGTACGAGATATATTCTCCAACAAAGAAGAAGTGGTACATATTCAAAATAAATTTATCGCTGAGAAAATGAATGTTTGTGGAATCCGGAGTCATGGACACAACGTGCAAATTTTCAACAAACCTCTTGAAATTTCCCATTTCTGTAAGACCAGATAAATTCTAATGGTGTTTCTGAATTAATTATTTTCTTCACAAATATAATCACTATTTATCCTATCTTATTTCCTGGATACATTAGAGAGCAATTCCTTTCATTTTCTCCTCTAGACATGAATGAGTTATGGGTCACTATGTGATAGATAAAGGGTGCAAAGGTGAGTACAATATACTCTTGCAATCTGTATAAGTGGTGTATATTATTGTATTATGTAAAAAGAAACATTGTATCCTTGATGGAGGTTATTTCAAAGCCCCTTGTATGAGTAACGATTCGAGACGTATTTCTTATAAGTTGGTATTCCTCAGTCAGAGTGGCGGATCCAGACTGTAATCAAGGGGGGGGGGTGCAAACCGGGGAGCATTTATGTTTAACAAATATGGTTTTACAACACACATTTAATAAATATTACCTTTAAATAAAATTCATCAAATAAATAATTAACAATATGGTATTATTAATAACAATAACAATTACTTATTTATGTTATTTGTATGGTATTATTAATTTTATTAACATGGTACTATTAATTTCATTAATCTGGTAATATTAATAGCAATAATAATTAATAACAATTACAATCAAATCTAATAACAAATAACAATAATAAAAATTATTAATCTGGTAACACTTTAACAAAAATATGGCATTTATCAACTTTAATTTTATCAGTTAAGAGTTCAGGTCCAATGGGGGGGCTATAGCCCCCCCCCCTACACCCGCCACTGCTTAGTCATAATTTTCATCTCCCGGTTAGCTCGAAACTTGTTTGTACCTACTTTTCAAAGTATGATTCCAGCCCTAAATACAGAATTTATACATCTATTAAAAACACTTAGTAGTCTGCAAAATATAAAAGCTAGAATGGTCCAAAACGTTTGCGACCGTTTAAGGAATAAAGGACGAATTGAACACCGCTAATGCTTTTAGTTGAGTCGTAGTGTTAGCGTATGCCTCTGAGCGGGACAGACCATCTTGGTCGAACTATGTGAGGTTTTCAGCTAAGGTTTCCCTCACCCACTACAAACCAATGTCGATTCAGTACCATACGTTTCAACCCAATATCTCTTCTTCCCAATTCCCTCACTCAATGGCTCGGTGTTAGAGCAAGGTTCATGATAAAACAAGATATAAAATTTTAAAAAAATAAGAACTCGTGATAAAATAGAACCAGGGACCCCTACCGGATCGCAGGGGTGTTAACCACGACACCACCCGTTCGCCTTCCACGACTGTACACCACTTCCACTCAGGTCTAACCCCGGATATCCGCATTAATGAGAACTTAATTACGTATGAAGTAAATTGTGGGATATCTGCAGTGGGATTGAACGCTGCAGTCCTGTCAGCTGTTAAGCAAGGAGCGAGGAGTAGAAATTGCGCGACGGCGTAACACCGCGACAGACGATGTCCGAGAATTCCAGCGCATTAGTCGACGCCTTGCAGTAAAGCCGCTCAAGTCGTCACCAGAGCCATAAACTCGGAAGGCGACTCCTCTCTCCGTCTGTAGCTTTCGGGCGCATGCGATTCCGCGCCGCTGTGCGACGTCCAGAGTCTCCGTCTAATGGATCCCGATTCCCTCGATGGTCACTAGCCGAGAGTGGTACTGTGTTACGACAGGCAAATGAAAATCTCACCATGGAGTGTAAATGGGAAGTTTTTAAAAAATGATGAAAAATATATAAATGAATAAACTTTATTGACAAAAATGTAGTTACAACCTGTGTATGACCTGGTGGAGCACAATAAACTAATTGACTATCCGGAAGCAAGCAGGAGACCAACCCTACCAATTCTGATTAAGGGCCCTAAGGCAGAGGCGGATTTAACATTTCAACATACTCCTAAAGATAAAAATAGTATTCACAAATACCAACAAATATTGTATTTAATCAACCATACAAAAGTCATTTCACAAGTACGTATTATTATCAAGCTATAAATCGTTCGGAAAGTATTGTTGATAATTTGGAAGTATTAAATAACACTAAATTCGCGAATAATTATTTCAATAGATGCCGCCGATAGGCAAGAGCCTAGGGAGTCTTTATTTAAAAAAACCGCCTCTACCCGAAAAAAAACCCGAGAAAAACCCGGGCCAGGATGGGGCTACACAATTAATGTACACAACCTGCCAAAGTTGAGTACATAACTAATTTATATGAATAAAGAGACACAGTACAAGCACGCAGGAAAATAGTTTTGAAATTGTTGTCAGATATTTTGAAAGTACTACAACAATGGCTGATAAAGTACAAGAGGGCTTTAATTTTCATGAAAATAAAGAAATTCTTTTACAGTATAGAAGTATGATAATACATTTAAAATAGTCTTCTTACTGACACAACAAATCACAAGTTCCTTGTTTTATTTCGAATTCAAAATGTTTCTTCTACCCTTGTTGTTTTGTGGTAAACGACGTAGCGTTTTTAAATGGTGACCAGTAAGATAAAGTTAAGCTATATACCCTCTGGGTCTGTCGTTCGATTAACATTGCTAGGACAAATCTGTAAAAGAGAACACTTATAAAATAAAAAATTGGTTTTGAAGTAACTTCTTATCTAGGAATTTTTGCTGAATTTTTTGAATCCGCCTCTGCCTTAGGGCCCTTGATCGGAATTGATGGGATGGTCCCTTGCTTGCTTCCGGAGAGTAAATTAGTTTTTTTTNACTGTTTTTTGACAATAAATTTATTTATTTATTATTTATTTACTTCTACAACAAAATTTCTTAATACTTTTTCAATTATAATATTAAATTATAATAACGTTTGTTGCTAAATTTGATTTTGACGTTTTCCTTATTCTCATACTTTTGTGAACCTATATATTCTTAAGAGTTTCATTGTTGCATTTCTAAATAGTATCACTGTTATGGAGGTTAAAACGACGTCCCTACGGTTTTAACAGGAATTGTTGCCCTTCAAGCCGCATCTCCCTGTAGGGCGTAACACAAAACATTGATGGAATAATGTCTTGGAATAAATTTCACAAGAAGTGATAGTACTCTCAGCAAATGTACATCGGTTTTACTAAATTAAAGATCGGCAACGTGCAGACTGATTCCCAAGCCCAATCAGCCTATTTTAAAACGAGTACTGGGTTTATCTTGATATCAAAATAGTAGGAGTTTGATGAGGGCGACGTTGCAAAGAGATCGCAGAGTTATGAATTCCGCATACTCCAAAGGTCTGTTCGAACTAATATCGTGCACACTACGAACGTTTATTAAAGGTAGGAAAGACCATACTGTGATTTCACTCAGATTTTACGCCAATATTAATATTACTTTTTTAAAAAAATTTCCAAACCACATGCATTGAAGTGGCTTTGTGTGAAAATTAATCAAAAGATCTGTTAGACCTACGATAGGTCAGTACAGAAGGAAGGGGATGGTAGTGACGTCACTGGAGTGAGGGTTGTGGACGCCGCAATGGAAGTGACATTGATGTGGTGACAGTGATGATTGCGCGGTGGTCGAAGCTCGTGGCGAGGATGTCGGCATATGTGGTGGAACAATTCAACTCATCAAAATTATTCCACAGTATTGGGTATAACTAGTATGCGCTTAGCCATTCGATATTGAAAATTTGGAATGTATACGAGAAGGAATGGCCATGGGAATAGAGATGTTGAAGTCGTAACCATTCCAGAAAATACCTAATAATTAGGTATCCATTATTATACAAAAAAATTGAAAAAACTCAAACTCAAGTATATGACATGGTGAAAAAAATGAGACACAACTACTCAGAAAACCAACCCACTTAGAAGTCTTCCACTTCGAAGTTTCTGTTTTTTTAAAAATAAGATTTATGTTACAGTAAAATTTCGATTATCCCGGGTAATGGGGGTATGGGTCGCACGGATAAATGAAAACCACGGTTAATCGAGACATTTGTTATTTAACGAATTATGTATATTATAAGTAGTTTTAGAAATAGAAAATAATTACTGGAAAATACTGAAATTAGAAAACATCCACATTCACAATTCACTTAATTCCAACATTTTCACACTCATCAAATTCCAAATATTTCCTCCCCCCCCCCTGCTAAAATTAGTCATTAAACAACTGAAGCCCGTTACACGGAAAACCCGTCACGTCAATGGAAATTCCTGAAACTACCTTATATAATCCGACCCTTCATGAGACAACGGTGCTTTCAGCCACCGCTTGCCAAGGGACCCAGGTATGCCAGCTTTCTCATTTTCTGTTACTATTTCATATTATAATGAAAATTATTAACTTTTCAAAGAAGAAGGGGGTAGATTACTTTTAGAATGTTTCAGTTTATATTTATTTTGTAATTTATAGTTTGTAAAAACATTTTTGTAGCACTGAAAATGGCCACCATGCGGCCGGAAAGGCCTTTTGCATCAATAAATAATGACAGAATGACAAAATATTTTACTACTTATAATGAACATCAATCTGTCAATATCAGACCAATTCCACCAACAAATTATGCACAAAAAACATGCATACGTGTGTGATACGTCACGTTATCAGGGGTTGAAATATAAAGTAATCAGTCTTTGTTTCTTGCGGTTTGAAATTATTTTTCTTATTTCAGTTCAGTTTTTTCTCAAATTCATTACAATATGGAAGTCTAGGAACGTACGTACAACTGTGGAAATAGTTGGATTTTTATGTGTAATTGGAATAATTTTTTTCGGCGGAAGAGTGAGCATCACGGTTACTCGTAAACCCGGTTAATCGGGACACGATTAATCGAAGTTCTACTGTATATGTTTTTACCCTACTTTTTTGAAATAGTTTTCTTTCATAGATTTTAATATAGTCGCATCTCAGCAGAAAATGCGTTCCCAATAATTTATTGAGAAACATGGGAATATATTTACGTCATCAAATCACCACACTTTTTGGAACATAACATCTCAAAGAGAGTCACGTGAAAGTCACTTTACAAGTTCTATCGTCAAAATAATATAGTTTGATTAATTCACATGTTATATTTTGGTTTATCTCTAAAGTTACGTTCATTACACAATTCATATTCCCCATCTCTTAACATTTCAGTGAAACGCTAAGACCCACATTTTGCTATAAGGTTTACCTCTCGCTTATGGTAGAGTTGTTAACTAGGAACTGGAGGGGTGAGCTGCATTAGTGAGATGCATCTCGGTTTATGGAGAACAAATGTTGATGATATAGAGAGAGTGCTGTGACACATTAGAACAGTGCTCAAGTAATATCTGTATAAAAACAGTATAGTGCACAATGAGGATTATATCCAGCTACATCACCAACCCACATAATACTCGAATTTAATTCACACGAATAAAAAGGAAGAAAACAGATATCCTTGTGTACTCATTTATCATAAACGAGAAAAATCATGGTTTTCTTTCTTTTCCTTGTCAACATCACAAAGCTTATAAACTGCCTTCAGTAAGTGAAACAATAAGCAGACAACTGACCTACTTCTCTCACATTTGGAAATCAGGACGTAATCAAATTTATTTTGTTTCCTATAAAAGAGTAACCGACTTCTCTTTTACTCAATAACGACGGTTATTCAAAACACAAAACTTTTAACAGTCTCCTTCACACACATATTTCACACAACATTTTTCCAATATTCTTCTCAAGAAATCTCGATACTGAATATCAGTATAATTATATTCATTCTCTAGAGAAAGCAAGCATTTTCTTAAAGAGAGCAAGCATTTTCTTCTTTGGGAACTTGATTTAAAGTACCTTCACCACTTCCGGGATCTTAAAATTCTATATTCCAGAAATATTTAATTTTAAATTTCTTAATTTCTGTATGGTGGATATTTAAGATACAATATTTTCTTCTATAGAGTATATATATTGAAAAACGATATAACTCCCAGAATTATTGTACCAAGTAAAGAACTGAAACATAAATTAGAAATTAACATTTGCAACATACATTTTTATAATAGGAAAATCAGCTTTCTCTAGAAAGTTTTTGATACCAGAGACGTTCACACATTTTCCACCTCTATTTATTGTAGTTTGTTGTAATTTGGATATTAAACATTTATCACTATTCGAGAAAATATCGTTCAAAGGTATTGAACTTGATGCACATTCAACGTCTTGAACTACCTCGTGTTAGTGAAGGAATGCTCCAACATTAAATCAAGCTCTAACGACGGAGGTACCTTAAGGTGGGACCAGCCATCACTCCATGTCAGTCAAATCACTGAGGTGAATAACTGTTTACTTTATTTCTATTGTAATTGTCGTAAAACGCATTAACTTGAATAATAATGATGAAAAAATATCATTTAATTTGTATTTAACAGTTAATAATATATTTTATAAACAATATCCAGGAACTCGTTTGACTCGTTTCAAATGCACAAGAAGATATACAAACATGGCGGTCAAGCGCAACGGTTTCGTCATTTATGCAACTCATCTGGGAAAAATGTGAAATATCTTCTTGTAATGTCCGGTGACTTATAAATACAAGCGACGTAAAAAACACTAGAGGAAATTTACTAGAAATCAAAGTAAACTGCCATCACTTTCGTGATTAAAAAGTTGGTCTTATTTGATAAAGCTGTGGTTTCTCCGTAAGATGCACTATCAATTATAATTGCAATTATTTCATTTAAATGGCCGATGAGATGTTTTTCAAGTTGAAAATACGATGAGTACATGTTACTCTATTTATGCCGATTTAAAATATAAATTATTAGTGATTTAATTCTACCTACGCTAGTTCTACCTTAGAAGGATACCTATACAATTTCTCTAGTATAAATCTCCGAAGATATATTCTATAATAAAACAGGAATAAGAAAACAAAAAGCAAAAATATCCCACGTAGGATAATGTTTTTGTCCTTTTCAGAAGGGCGAAAATTGCCTCCACGTGAACCCTCATTTGAAGGGCACTCCACCGGCACTGCGTCGCGGCGCATTGTCGTACCAGTGAAAGCAGTTCGTAAACCAATATTTACCAAGCGGTGGGTTTTGGTTTAATTATTTCCGCGTCTCAGAGCACGTAAGAGCAAGAGCGTTGAGTACGTGCTCCTGTTGCGACAAATGATGGGCGTCAGAGTAAGGGCGAGACCCTTCACTCACAAGGCTGGGACTCTCAGCACGAATCACCCAGTCAATGTGGGATAAATGACGTTTATACAGTCATTAGCTCTCAGAGAAAACACGCATGTCACTCAAATATAGTACAACTCCTCTTCCTCTCTGGCGGCTCAGGTGGTAGCGTTATTGCTCTTCACCCGGGATCAATTCCCGGTGGGGCCAGAAAAAATGTAGCTTTTCATATGAATGCCCCAGTTCATACAGTTGTGACTACTGAAAAGCGAACCCTCCTTCCTCTATCCACCTCCTGCTAGTCTCTATAACTCTATTACTAACCACTTTCCACAGACGAAACGTAAATTACAGACGCGAATCAGAGAACATCGGCGTAATATAAACACAGTACAACATAATGTTATTTCATTACACCGTTTAAATTCGGATCAGTCAATAGATGGGAAAATCTTTTAATTTTAGATCGGGAGTCCAATTATTATAATGTCAGAAAAGTTGCACATAAAATTTACGAAAAACGCATTGAATTTCAAACAGACAACTTATCAAAAAACTTTTAGAACGATTTTCTGCTTTGATGGTTCGTTTTTTCAAGTTATTTATTTTTTCTGTCATTGTTTTATTTGTATATTGTGTTTAAACTGCTTTCAACTTATTACCAAGATGTATCCACATTTGTTTATATAATCAAAAACAAACATTCATCTGACGATGGCAGGAGTCTCCGCTGAAACGTTGTGAGGTAACAAATAATTGTCTACAGAAAAAAGTCGGTTTTGTATCAATATGTGTTATTGATATTATTTTCATGTAATGTAATATGCTTTAAATACACTAATCCCTTCAGTTAATTGACTAAGTCACTAAAAAGGAAATAAATGTTTTCTTTAACGTAGCGTCGCTAACGCAACCGCATTCGAAACAGAAACAAACCATCTCCGAAATGCTCCCTCACAATGTAACGTAACGTCTTATCCAAAGCGCACAAAACGAAAGATAACCCCGTAATCTGGACCAGTTCTGATGACTCGAGTCGCAAATGACCTGAGTCAGCAGCAGTGGGCTACGCTGGTACTTTTATCAGAAAAGCGAAGACGACACCGCGCGGAGGCGGTAGCGACTCAGGTTCCGAGAACAGAGCGAACGGTTGGGGGGGGAGGGGTGAGAGGGGTGTTCAAGAACCGAGAAGCTCCACAATGGGATTCCACGACTGAGGGGTTCCTGATGATCCCCCTCCCCAATTTCACGTGCAAACTTTCCTCCCCTCCATCTCCTTTCCTTTTTCGAAAAGGGCGAAAGAAGGGTTGGAGACGAGCGAGGGCGACGAGGGCGGAAGGTGACGTCGGAAGCTGAGATCGCGAAGGAGGGAGAGCAACCGGATGTCGAAGGGCGAAGGGGAGGAGGTGGGGGAGGCGAAGTCTGCTGCGGTCGGAGATAAGTGCGACCGCGAGCAGCTGTGCGCACCATCAGCTGAAGCTGGCGCTGGTGCAGCCGCTGCCATCCTCGCTCGTTCTACCAACCCCCTCCGCCCCCACTCAAACACACCCCTACGCAACGCCTCCCGCGCAGCCGTCCGTGTCGTTAAGATAGCTCCACGACGCACGCGCACCTGCCGGAGAGACAGCGAACTACGCACTGGTCGTCGAGCCACTTATCGCCGAGGACTGCCAGAAAAATCTGGAATTATATTGACACAAATTTCACGCTAGTGAGAGCAGTGATTTTACTTTGGGGAATAAAAAGCTAAAATCAATTTGATAAATGTTTTATTGAATAGTTTGTACGTTACTGAACACTTGAATCGAGAGGTAGATAAAATCCTGTGGTGGAATGGGTTTTTCTTCGATTGCTTAAGGTCATCCCTAGCTGGGATCATCCCTAGATTATCACAGACTAAAGTAAAATTTAACCTCCAATTATTATTATAGTTATTCATATAGGTATGTTTTCTGTTTTTTGAAAGTTTTATTATTTTATATTATTGTATATCTATGTTGTGTGTATAGAATATATGAAAATAGAATAGTGGTCAGGCGTGAGAGCACGCCTGGAAGCTTGAGCCTCCCCACGTAAGAAAGGTATTTTATTATTATTGTTGTAAAATCTGACAGTTTTCCAAGCTTTTTATTGTCATCGAAATATAAAAATGGCATATAATCAGATAAAAACATTTCGGGTGTGTTCAGATGTTCGTTTAGTCAAAACCCACCGTATTTTCCCAGTTCTTAAATATTTCATATATCGATAAGATTTTTCATAAAAATTGCACGAAAATCTTTTTTCAGCCACTGAAATACGCAATATATGAGCTCTTCCGTTAATCTAAACATCAAATTTAAACCCACCTCTTTGTATAGATGGGATTCATCTTTACTGAAAACACGCATCATAAAATTGAGTAACATGAGCGCGAATCCCACTCTGGAGAAATATCCGGAGAGCGTCTGAAGAGGATCATTCCGGGGAACGGCCCGCATCCACAAGATTCATGGCTGGGAGAGAAGGGTCGACTCACGCGGTAGCGTGGAGAGCCGCAAGGCTCTTCAGCAGGCGCTCGGCCCTCACTAGTCACCGCTTCGTTCACCAACGCGATATAAACATTGCTGCCGCAAAATGAAATTAACTGGCCGTTACCCGACCATTCATTCCAAGGTTTCCTTGTTATTATAGCTTCATTATGTTGATATTATAGCACATTACCCGAACTTCTTTAACTCTGTTATGATTTCGCGGTCTTACAACCCCGGAAAACAACATAAATAATGAGATTTGGTAAATATTTTGCGTGTAGGCCATATATAAACCACTCAATGTTTACTTGCCAACGTTTCGGTATAATTTACATCATCATCAGGGCTATCATAATATACAAACAAAGGATATTTTTTTACAACATATACAATTTTCAACTATTCTTATACATCCATACTGTATATAACATTATAATTCATTAAAAACTACTATATACCAATACTCATGTACCCAACTATACATTAATTTTCATTACTTATCTCGTAATCCTCGATCCATATACACTCATATACAACCTAACATTCACCTCATTACTTTGGTAGTATAGAATGAGTGTATATAGCGGTATATAGTATTTACTAATGAATTATAATGTTTTATATAGTAAGGATGTATAAGGATAGTTGTTAATTGTGTATGTAATTTAAAAAATACCCTTTGTTCGTATATTATGATAGCCCCGATGATATAAATTATATCAAAACGTCGGCAAGGAAACAATGAGAGGTTTATATATGACCCAAGCGTAAAAATCTACCAAATCCCATTACGAATTCAGAAAAGAACAAGATGGAGAATATATACATAAATAATGCACAGTGTTTTCTTAAAATGATATAAAAATTACTACTGTAAGACAGTGACGGATTCAAGGACGGAACGATCCCCCAACCCCAGGAATTGACCTTGATTTTGTAATATAAATAAAAAAGCGTGTTCAACTCGTTAAATATTTTTTTCCTTCGATTTACGATATCTAGAAACCTGTTCCTAGTTAACATCTCCTGGATCTTACTACTTATTTCGACTATTCATAAAACGAGTGATTCCTCGGAACGAAACTATCAGGGGGAGTGAGGTTGACAAAGTTTCGGCCCCTCCCCCACGATCACTAGCTGGATCCACCCCTGTCGTAAGGTATAATAAAAATAATAATTTATTAATCTGCAAGTGAGCAATGCTCGGCGGCAGATGGAAAAGGAGACATAATACAAAAAAAATTAATTAGCAAATCTTCGCCCAAATATCCACCTGGCGGTTACTCCATCCACAGCCTTGGTGATTTTTTAGTTCGATTATGTCCCTTACCTCATGAAAATTTTGTTAAATTTTTTCCAGTCACAGAAATGCTCTTCATGAATATCGGTCCATGTATCTTTACAGTGAATAAATTAATTTACTTCAACGATGAAAGCACGCATGTCACAAAATGGAGGATAATCCACGTACGATAAAACGCAAGTTAATTAACACAAAGAAATACAATAGATGGATCACCCACGGGATAAGAATTTCTTTTAAAAACAAACGCAGTTTATATTATCTTTCAAAACTCTATAACCAACCACCCGAATTCCGTGATTATTTTCGTAAATATAAGACAATTCTTCGAAAAGGAGTCAATGCAGCTAAAGTTATGGAAAACAACAGGCAGGAATTAAAATCGAACAACCGGATAAAAGCCATGTGGAATATTGTTAAAAATTACACGTCAACTTCTGAAAACCCTGAAGAAAATATTTATCTACTAAACGATTCAAAATCTCTACTAAATATATCAAATCCGTAGGACATTGCAAATTTGTTTAATTAAGACTTCTTAGAAGTAGGTAGAATAACGAACTCAATATATCCAAATCAATGTCCTCCAATTATATCCACCCACGTACTCAATTCTACGTTCATTTACTAACGCCAGTGAAGTCATGATAATCATCAGATCATTAAAAAACAAATTTTCAACAGGCGTAGATGACATAACCGAGTTTATTGTTAAATTTTCGTCCCACGCTATATTAAATCCACTCATAAATATTTTGAATAGTTCTTTATCGAAAGGGGTGTTTCCTAACATGTTTCAGAGAGCTAAAGTGAAACATGAAACAAACTTAATATTGGAAATTACCGACCAATATCTCTACTACCCACTTTCTCAAAAAACCTAGAAAAATTGTTCTATAAGCGTCTTCTAGATTTTTTTATCAAAAAATAACCTTCTCTCTGACGATCAACACGGATTTAGGAAATCCTTTTCCACTAAAAGCGCCATATTTTCTTTCTTAAACGATGTTACCACATTCCTTGACCAGGGAGAAAATACTCACGGTGTTTTTCTTGACGTATCCAAAGCATTCGATGTCATCGATCACGGAATTCTCCTTTCCAAATTGCATTCTTTAGACATTCGTGGTCTTCCACATCAATGGCTAACTTCTTATTTAAAAGATAGATATCAACACGTCGACATATCCTACACTAAAAATAAAATACTTGAGCGTTGTCTTTCAGAAACAAAGCCACTTACTTGCGGAGTACCCCAAGTTTAAATTCTCGGCCCTATACTCTTTTTATTGTATGTGAACGACATATCATCCACATCAGATTGCAAAATGGTTATTTTTGCTAATGACACTAATTTACTATGTAAACACGCCAACGCTCAAAATGTTTTGTCAAATCTTTCGACTTGGTTTCATGCAAATCGTCTCATTGTAAACACTGACAAAACAGTGTCTATGTCATTTCACAATAGTAATACAAAATCTTTACCCCAGGTTTCTCTTTCTTTAAACGGAACACAATTAAAAACTGTTACGAATACAAAATTCTTAGGTCTCCATATTCAAGACAACCTCAAATGGAATTGTCACATTGACAATCTTTATTCCCAATTAAGCAAATTGTGTTACGCATTCCGAATCTTAGTTAACGTAGTTAATCCACATATTTCCTATTGTATATATTTTGCAAACGTTTACTCCCATTTACGTTACGGCATTACCTTCTGGGGTAATTCCGTTCAGACTATTCAAACTTTCAGAATTCAGAAGAGGATAGTTCGGATAATTTGTAAATCTCACCCCCGAAACTCTTGTAAACCTTTATTCTAGGAATTAAATATCTTAACACTTCCTTGCACTTATATGTATGAAACGGTCGTGTTTATCAAGACCGAATTACTGAAGTGCCACCCTTGCTTCAAAAGAAAAGGTCTTGTTCACGAACACAATACTTGCAATAGTAGTAATATTCATGGCTCTTGAGTGTCAACCACTCTTTGCCAAAAAGGACCTTATCATTCGGGAATCGTTCTATATAATTCCCTGCCCAAGAATATAAAATACATCATGAAATTGAATCTCTTCAAATGCACGGTTAAAAACTACCTTCTGCACCAGTGCTTCTACAATGTAAAAGAATTTAGTGATTTTAATAAAAGTTAAACCCGCCTTGTACTTTATCACGCCATTGCTGTAGCACTTTGTAAATAACTTATAACAATTTCAAAAACTATTTTCTTGCATGATTGTGTTGCCTTATGGCTCATATTAATTTAGTTTTATGTGTACTCAANCATTAATTCTGTAGCCCCATCCTGGCCCGAGTTTCTCTCCGGTTTTCTTTCGGGTAGAGGCGGATTTCTTATACAGGTTCTCTAGGCTTTGTCTAGCGGCATGTTTATTGTAACAATAAATCGTGAATTTAGTGTTATTTGCATTAAATCACATACATATTGACATTCTATTAGTATTATAGCTCGCAGCTAACTTTTTATCTTATCTAGGAACTTTTGCTGAAATTTTTGAATCCACCTCTGCCGTAGGACCCTTGATAGGAATTGATGGGATGGTCCCTTGCTTGCTTCCGGAGAGTAAATTAGTTTATTGTCCTCCACGTGGTCATACGCAGTCTGTACTGTTTTTTGACAATAAATTTATTATTATGATAGGGTGTATAATGTATATAAAGACGTAAAATTTTGAGGTGAATAAGTAGAAATTCTTCTGAAACACCGCGCCACGAAAGCTGTACTATAGTGATTACAACACAATTTTTGTGCTACCCGACTAAGCAAGATAAGCGAAGAAATTCTACTACTATTAACGTCCATTATATAATCAAAATAAATAATTTAAGACTTATCTTATGATGAACGCGTACTATATACTTTTTGCCATTTAGTGCACAACGTGTAGGTTTTCTTGTTGTATCCGACGACTTCTTAAACCTTAAGTCATAATGTTGAGTACTTAATAGCACAAAATGCACGGTATTCCTTCATAATAAGGTCGTACGTCGTGAAAAAGTAAAATTTCTGGAAACTTTATTACTTTCGACTTCGATCATCAAGAATTCCTAAGTTAACCTTATCGTAGCTGCTGCTTCTATCTGTATTATTAGAATCCATTCGTTCCTTTCGAATTATTAGAATCCAATTTTGTTACGATATTGTAACATGCGTATTTTACTTTAATCATTTGAAGCAATATTAAACTGCAACGTCAACAGTCAGGTGAAAATTGCGACGTACCGGGACTCGAACCCGGGAGCCNTGCAGCACCCGCCTCGACTCCCAAGTCCTTACTACTCCCAAGGCCAGATGGAAATTGGGGCCAGAGCTGGAGGTCCCGGGTACGACTCCCGGTCAGTCGCCATTTTCACCTGCCTGATGACGTTGCAAACACTCCTCCACGAGTAGGTTCTGGGAAGTTGTGACTTAAAACAATATTAAACTATCTACTGAAAACCTTAGGTCGTTTTTCTTAATTAGTTATTTACTACGTCATACAACTTAAAATGATTTTTTAAATATTAAATAACATGTCATACACAAGGATTTTATAAGTTAGTTTCCCACAAGTCCTCACACTTTTCGTTTGCAAAGAAACACTATTTTACTGGATAATATTTTAACGCAATAAAATACCATTCGTAATTGCAATGACTGTGTTTTTATCTATACAAACTGCTTATGTTTTCATCAATGAAGTGACGGTCGCCGATTTTAAGAGCAGGAATCTACTTTCTCAGATTTATAATCAATATAAGAATAAAGAAGCCCATATTTCGGTAAAAGATAGAAATTCCTGTAAATAATAAATAAATAAATTTATTGTCGAAAAGGCAGTTACAAATTGCTTATGCCCACGTAAAGGACAATAAACTAATTTAATCTCCAGAAGCACGCTAGAGACTATTCCCATCAATTCCGATCAAGAGCCGTAAGGCACAGGCGGATTCAACATTTCAGCACGCTCCTTAAAATGTTAGCAGTTCGGTAAGTGCTATAATATTAACATAATACCAACAAATTTGTATTTAATGAAACACAAAAAAGTTTTTTTCAGAAGTATTATTACCAAACTATAGATCATTCGGAAACAATTGTTGGTAAATTGTAACTATTAAATAAGACTAAATGCGATATTTATTATTTCAATAGATACCGCCTCTAGGTAAGAGCCTAGTGAGTCTGCATAAAAAATCCACCTCTACCGGAAGGAAAACCGAAGAATAACCCGGACCAGGATGGGGCTACATAATTAATGTACACTACCGTGCCAAGGTTGAGTAGCTTTTAACCGCGGATTTGAAGAGATTAAATTTCATAATGTATTTTATATTTTTGCCAATATAATAATGTGTTTTACGCAATAGATATTCGATATGAAGTTAATGGGTGCTTAAGCTGTTAGGTGACTCACGATAATTGAAGAGAATGTCCGTGACTCAGATTTATTCCAGTTCACCCCCTCGGAACTCCCCTTCCACCCCCACCAACTCGTGTTACTCCACGAAAGACAAATAAATATCGCGTGCCGCTCTGTATTGAGATGTTCCATTACATAGAGGGAAGTGGCGAGCGACAGCGGACAGACAGACATGGTTGCGACATTATTGGATTAGCAGAGCGATTAGTCTTCATTGCAGTCACGTTTAAATATACGAGCGGTCGGTTATTGCACTGGAGCAAAGGAAACTCCTTTAGCAGGATTGTGCATTCGCTGTCCACTCTTTTGTTGCTTATGGCGGAGAGCTCTGCGATAAACGTCGTTGCCGAAGGTCCATTCTTCACGAGACTCCGGTTGGCAACAGTGTTGTAAATAACTCTTCCACTGGAAGAGAAAGATGCCATGAAACGAACGAAGAGTAGGAAAAAAGGAGAGTGAGCAAGGAATGGTGGGATAAATGCATTCACGAGAATTACGAGGAATGAAAAGGATCGGAGAAAGGAGAAAGGAAGAGAGAAAGAAAGAAAAAAGCAGATAAAATTGAAAGATGATACAGGAAAACAATATTCAACATGTATGTAGTAGAGGTTACCATAGTGAGAGAAACTAAAAGAGGAAGTAATATTAAGAAAGAATTAATGATAGAAATGAGTAAATTTCTCTTAAATACGTGAGTAATGTTCTACTCGCAATTCTTAATACAATCCAATTAAACTCCAGAGTTACATTTAATGCACTGAAATTATATTTTTATTTACAATACTAAAATTTTTATCATTATTCAATCCAGGAACGGTTACCTATAATGTCGCTGAAACAGCGAAGGGACTTCAGTTTGTTGGGATGGTTCCTTGTTACTTCCGGAGAGTTTAATAGGCCACTGCCTTCCACGTTCCTATTAGCTGTTTTAACTCGTTTCCTGACTTAAAGGAAGCATTATTTACAAAAGTCAGCACCCCGCGCAAAAATTAAAGAGATTGATTTCACTTTTTTCTTTCCTTTTATTCTTCTTTCCGTAGTTTAAAAATTATCATATTCAGAATTTATTTAATTTTCGATATAATGTATTGGGTAAGTGTTTCCTTTTCTTTCATCTCATCTTTGTATTTAGATATTCGTTGAATTGAGGAGGGTTTTTTTAGTGGATATGGTCGAGATATTCAGAGAGTTCCACACACGGGGAAGAGTCACTACGACTCTTCCCTACGGTGTGAAACTGCATTTTTTTCCCCACCTGCAAGACCTAAAGCCCCAAGAAAAAAAGAGAGATGGAGCCGTATTC
Source organism: Laupala kohalensis (assembly GCA_002313205.1). Taxonomy (NCBI): domain Eukaryota; kingdom Metazoa; phylum Arthropoda; class Insecta; order Orthoptera; family Trigonidiidae; genus Laupala; species Laupala kohalensis. Next base: position 19,494 of record NNCF01140049.1, read on the forward strand.
CATCAGTTGAAAGGTCAATCTTAAAATCATCAAAGCACCCACAAAAGAAGTCGAAAATTTTGTTCTTAAGGTGGGAGGAGCAATCCACGTTAGTCAAATCACTGAGATATTTAATTCTTTTCTTCAATACAATTCGAATTGTTTTAAAACACAGCAATGTGAGTGATAAACACGAATTAATTTGAAGAAAAAACATGATTTAATTTGTATCTACGTTAATAATATAGTACAAACAATATTCTAGAACTCGCTTGAATTGTTTGAAATGCCTAAAAGCATGTAAAAACATGGCGACAGAGCACAACCGGTTCGTGATTTATGAATCTCACCTCAAAGGAAGAAATAGTTAAATATCTTTCTCAAATGTCCAGTGACCTACAGAAAAAAGAGATGTAAAAAATACTACAAAGGAAAATTTGCTACAAATGGAACCTAACTTACATTATATTCGAAATTCAAAACGTGGTCTTTTTGTGAAAATAAGTATTTCCTCCATTAGACGCAATGTATTACATCATCAATTATAATTGCAATTATTTTATTTAAATGGCTGGTGTGGAATGTTTCTCGAGGTGATATCACAATAATCCCGCATTTATCTGCACACATTAATTTAGTAAATCAAAAACTGGATAGTACGACTAAATATTCTTTTTACAATACATATATAATCTGATTATTTACGGCGCTTTCAGATATTTTAGTGATTTCATTCTACCTACGCTAGTACGACCTTGATCAGTTTAAACTCTCAACTTCCGAGTTCCTATTCGTGGAGGAGTGTTTGGAACGTCAACAGACAGGTGAAAATTGCGACGGACCGGGACTCGAACCCGCGAATTCGTGCTCTGTCCGCAGGTGTGCTATCCACTGCACCACCCGCCAAAACTGCGCAACCGGCGGGTACCTTCATCAAATTCATACCGAAGTTTAGAAAGAACATGTTTAAGAAGACGTGATGAAATTTATAGCACAGTGAGGAGTAAATTCCATTCCTCTTTTATCCAATGACTTGAACGTCGAAGAGAAATGCAAATGAAAACGAGAGTTTTGGAACACACTTCTAATTTCCATGGGACCCTAACTGCATCGATCAGGGAATTATTCTCAATTACGGCGGGGAACAAGTGTTAATATGGAGCCGAATAGGACCAATCAACTAGGGAACTCTAATTTTCATCGGAATCGTGGAAGGGATCTGTAATGAAAGTTAACTACGTAATGAGTCAAGAAGGTGAAGAAAATGACTCAGTAATAGTCACTTATTCACTCACATTAAATATTTATGACCAAATAAAACTTTTCAAAAAGTCTATCAATAGTTTGAACAATTTAGTTATTTCTTAGTGTTGATTGAACGTATTCCAATGTTGCAATATATATATATATATATATATATATATATATATATATATATATATATATATATATATATATANACAACCATTCTTTTTTGTTTCCCTTCTGTATTATTTGCAAATACAAGTAAATTTAGTTGTGTCCTACGCACCCTTTACCCCAAGTCAAAACATTGCCGAAATTGGCCGCCTAACACAAATTGCCAACTTCTACGAATTCAAGGTATATCCAAAGAAACAATTATAGCAGTCACAAAAGCGACTGATTGTTGTAAAGAAATAAAATTTGATAACACAACAAACTAAAACACAAGGTAATATTCGTACCACACGCTCCATGCAGAAAGCCAACATAACGCGAGGTACAAATGTCATTACACTAATGGAAAGAAAAAGTGTTCGCTACATTGAGTACAGGTTCTATACCAACATCAAGCCAGTTCGACTGACAAAAAATAAATTAATATTTTACTTTCGAGAGAGCTATTTCAAACTGCCAACGGCCACGTTGAGGAC
>NNCF01140079.1:0-26097 GCA_002313205.1 Laupala kohalensis
ACCCCCACAGTGTGCGACACAACGCGGCACAACATCGCTTCACAGTTAATGTGTGGGCGTGTTTGGTAGGCGACTGCTTAGCCGGGCCGTACCTTTTACCATCCCCCTTGACCGTCGCGAATTATCAGACCTTTCTGGAACAGGTTCTTCCCAGCTTGCTTGAAGATGTTCTAGCAAATGTGAGGCGCAGCATGTGGTTCCAAGTACTCATTTTGGACCGGCTGTTCGTAGGCATTTGAACGGGTCATTCCGCTTCTGAGGTAGGACAACAGCGGCAGCGCGCTAGCACCATTTCTTTAAAACGTTTTGTAAATCTAAACCAGTCACCCAATTTTTACAATTTAAGATGCTTCTAATCTTCGTTAAATGCACAAGACAAAACTATTAAATGATGATCATTGATTTTTTCCTTCTTAAATTATTCTCTTAATTTGATGTACTTTAACAGTCCTATTTTAAATTAACGTTTTTTCGATAATGTAGCTAAATCTGTAGATAGAAATACGCTGTCGCGGATTTTTTGTAAAACTCTTTGAGGCGAACAACATTGCCACTCATATTTGTCATCTATCTCTAAGGTAGAGTAAGCGAATACACCTCTCTTTTTTCCGATTTCATCGACATTTATGGTCAAAATCGTTTTGCTAGGCAGAAGTGTAATTTTATTGAGATGAGCATTTGCTGCTGGCACACAAACTAATGATCATGATTCTCATCACGTAATATAAAATAATTTTTCTTTATACTCCCACACGAAACATTTTTTATATTTTCCTTCACTCTTATTTTAGCACGTTTTATACTTGAAAATATTCGTTTTTTATTTATTGTCGAGTAACGATAAATGTAATATACGGATAATACTTCGTTTTCTTATCTCATATTTCGGGAATACTCAATAGAAATACCTTTTTCAGAATTTTGTAAACATAACCTTTCTTGCATACTTATATCTTTTATTCGTCCTTTGATTTTCTTAAATATTAAATAATTAATGTTTCTGTTATTATTTTAGAATTACTTTATTCATAACCGTAGTTCTCTTGACATTCTGTTGAACCAGATAACACTGCTTATACTATAAACTGTTTCCTCTGCATTCCATACAAAATCATAGTAACTATAATAATGTTATGATGAAAGATATAATAATTTAGTTCAACTGAATTATTACTTTAATAGTGTATCTACATGATTAATTTTAATATTCCAGACATCTTCAAATCAATAGAATCCAAGGTGAGCAAAATCAGAACATCACATCCATGCATCTCTAACAGCGTTTCTGGAAGCTCATTTGTCGATAAGTGAGACAGAACCATCGGTTGCAAGTGATGTTAGTACGGAAGGTGAGACCTTGTGGAGGAGGCTGCAATACTCACCAGCCCATTTCGAGCTCGGCCATGGTGGAGTACGGACATGTGCTTCTCCGCTCCGCGTTTCCCGGGTTTTCGGATACTCAGAGCCGTCGAGTGTTTTTACTCTCGTTGGTTCTCGGACCATGTGGTCCCGAGGCGCGCAGTTTGAACCTCCGGACGAGGACTTGCGAGTTGTTGCAGCTCTGACTGCAACCCATGGCCGAGGCGACCCGTGTCGTGCGGGTTGCATTCACTTCGTTCCGTTTAGGCGTTGCTTACTGTTCAAGCTGCCCCTGACACCTTTCTCCCTAAGGCTCTCAATGCCATGCAAGTACTGGCCCTCCTTTTCTAAATGGACACCAATAGTATTACTTCCTTTGTGTCGTGGAACTGCCGTGGCACGACTGGCATTAAAAACGCCGAAATTCGACAATTTCTTTCCGACATTTCTATCCATGTTCTACTTCTCCAGGAGACATGGCTTACTCCCTCTTCGTTCTTCTCTCTTTCGAGGTATCATATCTATAGAGATGATAGGTCTTACGCCATCCCCAATCTGAACCCACGCGGAGGTACATCCATCGTCATCCGAAAGACTATCCCCACACTCGCCTTCCACTCCTACTCTTTCTTCTCTTGAAGCCACGATCTTGGAGTTCGGTACACCACGGGGCCCAATTATAGTGATTTCCGCTTATCTGCGGCCTCCCAAGGCTCTCGACGGGATGGATCTGGACATTTTCAGAGGTCTGGGTGACTGATTCGTCATCGCCGGAGATCTCAACTGTAAACATACTGACTGGTGCTGGACGGTCTTACACATCACCCGACTCTCCTCCTCCCTCTGGTCCGACCCACCTCATCGATGACGTACCGCACGACATCTTAGATATAGTTCTTCACTCTTCTAATATACAAATTTCCATCCCCCATCCCCACTTTGAGTTATCTTTCGATCACCTCCCTATTGTCTTCTCCACTTAGTTAGGCCCTTTCCTCCACGATTTTCAACCTCCCCCAACTATCAAGACAAACTGGCGAGAGTACGTCTCATGGCTAAACCATAAGGTGTACTCCAATCTTCCACTCACTTCATCTGACGACATTGACCGAGCTATTTCAAAAATGACGAATCACGTGTTGACGAGCTTTCGACATTGCAGTACATTCACCCCTGTCTCCTCTTCTTACCCGGATACCCCGCAGGACATTCTTGCTCTGATAAGGGAACGTCGTCGTGCTCAGAGGCGATTCTACCGAACCAGAGATCCTTCTGACATATCTTATTTCCTCTACACCCGAGGCATCTTGCAGAACAAACTTCGCGACTTCCGGGCCCAGCAGTGGCAAGCATATCTTGCCAGGGCTAATGTCTCATCCTCCAACGGTGTGTGGAAGACCCAGAAGACTCTCCGAAACCCTTCAATTGTCATCACCCCTTTCCTCACTCCAGGTTCGCCTACTTCCACGTATTACCCGGCCAGGAAAGTTGAGATCTTTGGTGATATCCTGGAAAGTCGCTTCTCCCCTCCCACCCTTACACCCCACCACACTCCTACCTCCGTCGTCTCTTACTACCCCAGAGGATGAGTGGACCCTGGGTGTCTAGGAGGTCAAGACCGCTCTGAAGAGAGTTAAAACCAACAAGGTGGGTGGCTCCAAAAAGATTCGTAGTGTCTATCTTCGTCATCTTTCTCATAACGCTCTACTTATTCTCATCAACATCTTTAACACTTGTCTTTCTTTTAGTTACTTTCCTCTTTCCTGGAAATATGCCACCACCATTGTCCTTCCAAAACGAAAAGAATCTTCGGGACCATATCGTCCCATCAGTCTTCTTTCCCTTCTCGGCAAACTCTTCGAGCGCCTTATCCTTGCTAAGCTTATACTGCAACAAGACTCCACTCATTCCCTTTATCCCACCCAATTCGGTTTCAGGCATAACAAGTTTGCAGCTTTGCAGACCTTGCACCTGACTCATGAATTAGCTCTCATCTTATCTCTGAAAATTGTCATTCTTGTTATATTCTTCGACTTCTCTTTCGCCTTGGACACTATCCACTACGACCTTCTCCATTCAAAACCAGTTCCCTAGTTCCTCCCGTTTTTCCCCACCTCCTGCGCAGTTACCTCTCCGAACGTTCCTTCCAGGTACGCTACCATCGCTCCTTATGCACCATCCCCCTCATATGCGCTGGGGTTCCCAAAGTAGTGTCTGGGTACCCACTCTTTTCTCCCTGTTGCTACACGATCTTCCAGCCCCTCGGCATGTTTCTGAATTTCTCTACGCCAATGACATTGTGTATGCGACACGTGCCTTCAATCTTCCTTCTGCTATCACTAACCTCTCGCCTGGATATTTGGAGCTCTTGTAATGGGCTCACCTTGAACCCTTCCAAGTGCCAGGCAATTATCTTCACTTTCCGCTATCTCTCAAGCAAACCCTTTCAAAGCCGTCGCTCAAGGTCAAGGACGCCACTGTGGCCTGGTTTAGAAGTGTCAAGTACCTTGGGATCACGATGGACAAGAAACTTCGCTGGGAAGATCAGGGAAAGTCTGTTTATAATAAAATTAATGGCACTCTTCCCCGCCTCTCACCTATTTTCTATAATCGAAGGGTCCGGTTCAAAATTAAACTCCTAATCTATAAAACATGCGTCCGTAGACTGGCACTCTATGCCGTGAAACTTGGGCTACCACTTCTAATAAAAACCATCGTCGTCTTCACATTCTCGAAGGCCGGTTCCTGCGGATGGCTGTTAAACCGCCCAAGGGCACCCCCAACTCTTATCTTCGTCGAATTTCAAATTTAGTACCCATTACAAAATTCACCTTCCTTCGTGTCCGGAAACATATCCGGAAGGCGTTCCCCGACCCAACAATAATGAGTGCCTAAGTCGCCGGTCTCCGGCGGACCTGGCATTCGTATTCTATGTTACAGAAGAACTTGTAACCAATTAAGCCGTGCAGCCCATTCACGATGAGCATCATTCCGGTGCAGGCGCGGACAAATTATACAACACCACCGAGGAGCTGCAATAATCCAGACCGAGAAAACACAGGACACATTATGAACGAAGGCAGGCAGGCAGAGCAGCGTGTTTGGCTTACGCAACCAAACGTTTATTCGACGTCCAGCCACAATCCAGAGATCATTTTGTCCGTTTACGCAGTCTGGTGAGGTAATGAGCGAATTGCGATGTGTGTGTTGGAAATGTTGATGGTTAGCGTCGTTGGTGTAGGCGTAAGCGATGTGTCCGGCACCGTTGTATTGATGGCGGGTGGTTGCGTCGGTGGTAGTTATGATTGTGGAAAGAATGTTGACGATCATGATCTTTTACGGAGACTTTGGTGGGGCACGCAAACGATTAAATGAGAGAGAATGGCTTAGGGGCTCTCACTGGTGGAGATGAAATGAACGGAAAGATAGATACCAAAATATATTATATCTTTACTGGTAACTTCAAAATTACTCTTCGTCAAGGCAATGGAGAAATGAAGATAATTTACTATATTAAAAATTAGGTAATAATTAATAGAATACAAATTATTATAAACTGTTTCAAAACTCTCAAATTTATCCATTAATTTTTCGGGTAATATGTATTTTAATGTAGAAGAAACAAGTTTCAATAAACAACTTCCACACGATGACACTAAAGTAATCTTTATCTGAGTATATTACGAAGCTCAAAGAAATGTATTTTATTTGAATTAAAACAATAAATACGAATCAAAAAATATTCTCATACTTCACATATGGGACAAGAAGGTATCAAAAAGGAGAATTGATTATAAGTTGTGATCGAATTCGTAGACAATTGCATGTTTCAATGGCTTCATTTAAGACGTGCGAAAATTGAATACCAAGAATTACTAATTCGGTTTTATAATTTTGTCTTCAACTAGAAATAAATTGTTTTCAATTATACATTTTTCGAACGTTAGTGCATATTTAGAGCCCATTTAGTGCACAACAAGAAAATTCAGAGCATTGTTCTTATACAGAATGTATAAGAAAAGTATTGTCATATGTTGAGAAAAAATTTGAGATTTCTTTTACAAATTTGCTCCAGGAGAGCCTGTTTTCAAATTTTAGAAATATTGGCCATGTCGTACGTGTGTATGTGGGTTTGTATGTTAAGAATTTTGTTCCCCCGACAACTCATGAACAAATTGATGCATGAAAGCTTAACTTGAGATTTGACTTTAAATGCATTAGGAATAGAAACATTTTTCTGAATTGCTCATACTGACTTTATTTGCACAACACCCTCCACTTCTGGTTCTTTAAAATTCAAAATTTTTAAAAATTAATGAAGCCTTGTGATCATCCAGCGTACTTCTTACATCGAGCAGTTAATTCAGCGTACAGATTGCAAAACCGTATTTCTGATAGCCGCAATGTTTTTAATAAACGGCGATAATTTTTAACGCAAATATAAGTTATCTTAAGAAGACCTTTTCGTGGTCAGCCTATAATGCAATTGCCAAGAGTTTCAACTGTATGATAATTCAAGCAATCTATACTTGCATGTGCAGATATGACGTTCAGAAGTGTATTTGTGGTCGTGGGGATAAATATATTTCAACCAATGGACTATTTATATATGCCATTGAGTGGGATAATTATAATATATAATGATTTCTCTTTTGGTAATGTTTTTCTGTTTTCTTGAATTTAAGGAGTTTAATGCTATGATTTTTCTGTGGTGAATTATAATTGGAAATCTGACTGGGGAAAACTCCAAATGTTTTAATTGTAATGAAATCGTTTGATTACTTAATATTTAACCAGCAGAGCACCACAAGAAAAGAACTAATAAATAGCGGAATATTTCAAAGCAATACAAAAATTAATTAAGCGCTCATTGAGTGCTAAAGGAACATCTTTCCCTTTCCGTTAAATATTTTATAAATAAATCTCCTCAAAACAAAAAAGTATATAATATAGCATAAAATTATAGTGTAGAAGTATTTTTCCTAAGTCTGATTTTATTATAGGTGATTATATTATTATAGATTATATTATTATACACTTTTGTCATCCATTTTTCCTGCTTTTTGAATGAGCAACTTATTTTGCTCGCAGAATGAGCGCATAATTAGCACAAAGTTATAGTGTTAAAGTTTCCAAAGTCTGATTTTACTACAGGTCGGGTGCTAGATGAACGTTCCGCTACCACCCCAAACAGACGTTAAAAACTTGATAAACTAAGAAAAAAAATATTTAAGGATCGTAATAAATTTGCTTCTCTTAATGAAATAACTAATTCCATACCTCTAAAATATTGACAAAAATACTTTTCAGTGATAATTTCAGTGACATACTCTTCTTATGCTTATTAATTGTAAAACTTCATGTTTTCCTCCAAGGGAATTTAGTATTTAAATAGAATAACTACAACACCGTATTAAAATTATTGAAACTGTTAAGTATCCAAAAACAGCTCATACCATTTAATGTAACCAATTCATATTTTTTGAAATAAGTATCGATATATTTACCAAAAATAACATTGTTAAAATGCAGACTGTGCATACGTCAGTCATTCGTATGAAAAATGCGGTGGGTAAGTTTATCATGCGTTGGCTGAAATGAATGTGTTTGGGTAGGAGATAGAAAGGAGGAGACTGAAGAAGATGTACAGCGAAGAAGCTAGTTTGCGGGGTGCAGTGACGCGGACTGAGGCGGACTTACCAATACGTGGGAGACTGGGACCTACAGGGTAGCCTCAGGCGCATCGCGAGATACAAAAACCTGACAGTGAGTCAGGAGCAGACATTGAGGATAGTAGGACGAGGAAGACAAGAGACGGCGAGGAGTCGAGGAGAAGGAATTTGAAAAAAATTGAAATCAGACATCTACCATCCCGAGTAAAAAAACTAATTAAAAAAATCAAAACCAATCACATATTAAGGCATACTAAATACAAATTTTGTAAAAATGCAAAATTATTTTATGTATGAAATTTGAAGTGTGTTCATTAACATAACATAGGGGTATTTATCTGCACACTCTAAACTTTTTTCTAATTCGTACAACTCAAATCCAAAATCGTTTTGGACAATCAATAATATTTTGTTTCTTTCAATTAAAAATTGACATTAAAACATTTATATCATTTGAGTTAACATATTTTCCTATCAAAACACTCCAAAAATGTGTAAAATTACTTGACACCCTTGTATCCACGTTTCTGGAAAAATGAACCGAAAATACGACGAGCTGTTTATGGATGAATGTTAGTGTTATTTAATATATATGTAATTGATTATGAGAATGTCTGAAACCATCATGCAAAGTAGGAAATAATTTTTATTTCCAGCATTGCTTGGACATTGATAACAATTCCTAACGTAGAATAGGCTAAGTAAGTATAACATCTTTTCGCGAATTTATCACCACTTATTCTGAATTCATCTGCTGAAGTTACTTACAACAAGTTGCAATTACTAGAACAACATTTAGCTGTAATTATTAGAAATACTTGCATTCTTAGTTATGATTACGTGAATTTCTACCATTTTTCTTTTGTAGTTTAAAGTGAATATATTTATTTAGCAATGGAGAATAAAAATACCTTCAAAACAGGAAATAGAAAAAAATTACTACAATTGTAATGTTAAATATTGTTAAATTAAGTTAAATATTGTACTACTCGCACTACACAGCGAAAGGTCTACATTCGTTAATTTTAATACATCATCTCATATTTAAATTTTGTCAGATGATTTAAAGGTTCCGACACCTCCGGAAGAGTGTAAAAGAGTCACACAAAAGTAATCTCTCTTTTATAATGGCGTAATAAATAAGAACTTACGAGTTAGACGGATTTCGACTGAGTAAGTTCACAAACAAGCACCCGAGACATGAGAATGTAGCACACGAGAAGTGGAAGAAGCGTTCGAACCATTCAGTGGAGCGGTGGCAGATCTAACGGTCAAGGGAAGGAGTTAGTGTCCTGACGAAATCACCTCGACCTCTACAAAGAGACTTGAGTTGCGACTGTTGTCCGTTTGCCACGCACTGCAATACTATTGGTACTCGTGAATCTCATCAGCAAAATAGAACCAGACATGAAAATATATCTCAGGTAAATAATATGACAATAGGTATTTGAGTCCTAGCCAGAAAAGAAACACAAAACGCGAAACGATTGGTCCATTACATAAGTCCCTATAAATAATTTTAAGTCATTCCTTTTCTCCGCAAGATGGGTAAATATCCGTGGTATCGGGGCAAAGATTCGCAGTTTGAAAGAATCTCTTGTCAAAATTTTGAAAATCACAAATTTTGAACTGCTAAGCAAATATTTTTTTATAGGCATGGTGTATACTCCTATCAAATAACCATTTTATTTGAACCCTCAGACAATTTTCAATACACGTAAGAGGGAGAATCCGCTAGTAGGGCTCTGTTGTACCCCACTCTAATTACGAATATACAATTACGCATATCCCTCCTTCCGGTTTTCCGAATGTTTGTAGATATTATCTAAATTACTTTTACAGTCTTGTGTTGAGTTATTTCAAACTGATATGTTTGAAGAATATAGTGGTACTTTTTTAATTTTAGAAGCATAAGTATTAATATTACCTTGCATGAGAACCTTGAAATGTATAATTAATTTGCTATGTATTAGATGAGAAATGTGATATTAATTTATGATGAGAAGTCAGGTAAAACGCTTCTCTTTCCACAGAAATTGAACCAATTCATATGAAAGTAAATGATTGTCTGATACAACAAATAACATTGTGCAAATTAATAAGTTTTTCGAGATTTTATCCTTTGCCATACAAAGTCTGAAAATGCCTTTTTATATTTACATTACACTCAAAAAGAACTAAATTTACTAACTTTCGTATTATAGGTTCACATCCCATAGAACTGTCACCACAGTAACTCTCCTTAGCATATTTTGTGCAACCAAAACACAAAGTGGGCAGTAAAGTAGACAGTTGCGATCTTTACGCGGACTAGTTTGCAATTTAATGTAGCACGGAACGCTGAAAAGCTTTTCCTGAATACAAAGAGAAGAGCCAACAGGGTAAGTGGGCGTGAATGGGGATAGCATACTATCGCTCTTCCGTACGACGGAAAGAGATAAGAAATTAGATTAATGGCAGATGGTGAAGCAAAAGACTCTCAGGGTAAAATTCTACGCTGAATAAGAAAAATTAAAAAAATATTCAAGACAATGAAAGAATACTCTTTCAATATAAGCGTAAACAATAAAAAAATATTTTCTCCGTTTTGTTTTGATACGAGTACGGAAAAATTCACTTGGAAAAGGTTAGATCTGACATTGAAAAGTAAAATAATGAGTAACAGTTTGAAAAAGGATTTTTGAAATATTTCTACAGTGAGACATTACAAAGGTAATATTAGTGAATTTATCACAAACAGAATCACAGTAGTAAAATTTTCTCGTTTAGGAATTGTCAAAGTTAATCATCACACACAAGTTGTGCTCTCTGCCATACATTAAAATCACAGAGCTTTTCCGGCTGCATAACGGATACCCTCAACTGCATAGATCTCAGCCGCTCTGTTTTTATTGCAGCAATGAGAATTCAGTTATTCAACCGAAAATCAATTCCTGGTTACAAATACAGAGAAAGAGGATAAAACTTTTTGGTATTGAACGATTGCAATAAGAATTATACGAGATATGTAAGATAGGAACTATTAAGGAAAGAAATTTGATGGTAACATGGATGGTGGGGAAAGTGAAAGAATAGATCTGAGAAAGAGAAGATCTTAAGATGTATGATGCTCAATGGAATAGAATTTAAGAAGGAAAGCAAAGAAACGTGTGAGTCAGAGATAGAAGTCAGAGAAGCAAGAGCCAGTTGGCCAGCATACTGGCGGCAGCGGCGGCCAATAAAGTAGGCAAACAGCTCCGCGGAAGCCACGTGGAGCTTCTTCCCTCGTCTGCGAAGGGAAAGAAAGCGTGATGATCCTCCTAAGGCGCTAGGGGCACGGAGGAAAGATGTGTATANCATTAAAGGGCGAGCCACTGCACGACGCCAGACCCAACACACGCTCGTAAAAGTGACTTGAGATATTCGCTAGTTGGCTCGACCCCTTACTACCGAATTACGAATCATCAGTCTGCTTGCACTCCACACTTCCAATCGCCATAAATTGTAGCAATCTTATCGGTTTATGGTGAAGACATTACTTGATGAATTTTAAATATGTCTTTATAAATACATTGGTACAAGGAGAGAGAGGCGTATGTGGATAGTATGTATTTCCCTCCACACAATTAACCAATACAAATCACACTTATTGTTAGTCCATAGAACAATTCTAATGTAGAGTCTCGTCATGTAAATATTGGTGTAGATTACACTAATATTGGAAATATTTTCGTCCAATATCGTCATAATATTTTAAACGTTCAACCATTTATTTTAATTTTACATTTCCTTTCATGATAACTAAATTTTACTTTATTTCAAAGTCCATTCTATGATTAACGAGACTAAAAAGACAAGGACAAAAAGCGTTTTATTAAATGACAATGAAACAAAACTACTTTTTTAACATTCTCCCCCATAGATACTCATCCCATCATTTTGTGAGCTTACGTACTCCTTTGGTGAAGATTTCTTGACCTTTTGAATGAATCCTGAACAGCATTTTGACAGTTTCGTTGACTTCAAAATTGGGGCCACACTTTGAGTGGATGAAACAAATAAAAATCAGAAGGTGCAAAATCAGGGGAATAAGATGAATCAAACTTCAACTTATAATATTCATCTTACAAACTTAACGGCTTAACTTAGGATCATAAAAACATCTACCCAAGTTTACTAGCACAATATGAGAATAGGGGGACAATAATACTGCAAACCTAAGCAGTAGGCTATGAAGAAGCTTACACGCTATTTACGTGTGGTCTGCGTGCTGCAATTTGGGAACTTGGACATCCTAATTTAGACATACCATTTCATTTGAATTGGGTGTTCCTCACTATGAAGATATTCAACAAAAGTTAAATAAATAAAATATGACTAACCAATTTCAAAGCTTCAGGAATGAAAAAAGACGAGGTTGCTTCTGTAAAAACACGTTTTTAATTCATTTTATAGCGAAAAAGCTATGGGAAGTTTTCCTTGTATCCTCTTGAAGAGACAAAAAAAAAGAAATGAAAGTCTTCAATCATCTAGCGTTGCCTCTCAAGGACCACGTCTCCGATGTTTACTCACAATCTCTATTTATACCCATTTAATACTGAGTAATAGGATTTATTAGAAACCACAGCAAGTGTTAAGAGAGGTCGTGGAGGACTACATAGAAGTTGACAGCACAGCTTAAAAAGAAATCACGTCGTGGTGATAGTTTACCATATCTTTAGGGTTTTTTCCTCTCAAAACACTTGGTGACACCTAGAGTAAACATTTAAGTAGGGAAAGAAAACAAAAAGCAAGGGATTTATATCAAGAGGAAAACATTGGTACTGAACGTCATTCATAGAGTTCATAATTGTTACTCCGGACTGTCATAAAGTATAATTAGAGTCTAATCCACTCAACTCATAATATTTCCAATCATGAAATGCACAGGGAACTTAAAGCAATAATCTTAATAAATTAGGAGCATACGTCGTTGCTATGAAGTTTGTAGTGTAGAGATAATACTGCTTCAGTGAATATCTGTCAGATGTATACGTATTGTTGTATATACGCACATATTTTTTACTGGTTTGCCTCAAAACGCTTCAAAATGGAGATACATGCAATCATATATTTCTACAATATATTTTACGACAATTGCTTTTATTTTGTTTGACAAAATATAATAAAAACAAGAGTACTGTCAATATTATATTACCTTTCTTTGCGTTAACCAATGTTTAACGAATCCTTTGCTTACAGAAGAAGTTAAACACCTTTACAGATGGACAAAGTATTGTAACAAAAATGAGTTTTGGGTGTCATAGCTGCTAACTGCGCTCTCTTAACGCGCCGTTCACTACTACGTGTAGACGCGGATTCTCGAATCACTGAGAAAAATACAAAAAGAAGCGCGTTTTCCCTGGGTTATGCAGCTTTTTGGATGGAACAATTGGAGGATGAAGAACTCTCTTTTGTGACGGAGACGAACTTTTTTGATGGGACGGTTTGCGGAGGACGGCTTCTCCTTTTGGTTACGGATGCGGAAAGAGACAGATTGAACTCCTTTTGGTTACAGATACGGATTCTTTTGGTGATGGATGCTTCTCCCCAAGTGTCGGTGGTAATTTGGCGCTTCCAAACCTTCATCGCACTGAACCGTGCACTCTGAACGTCGAACTCGCACCGTCAGCCTCGCAATACTTTCACTGACGCTGACTCTTATATGTGCTTACTCTGATGTTATGAAGATTGTTATGCATGCGTGTAGTGCTGTGAAGCAAGGCTAAGTGTATTTTGGTCATGAAGATTTTGTATAGAAATGGTCGTGATCTTCCGCATATGTAGCAGTCGTCGTTAACTTCATGAAAGGTTATTTCCTTGGGCCTGGAGCATTGGTTCAAAGAATACTCATTCTATTTAATTGCTATAAAATGTTTGGGGAACTTTATTGTGGATAATTCTTGCATTTAGGATACATCAGCACAATTTCTTTTTGTCTATTTAATTTGTACTAAATAGGAACTTGTCCAACCAAGAAATGAACTGAACTACTAAAATTGTTTGGACTTTAACAAACACACGTACCAACAGGGATGCATAAAATATTATTTTGGTGCATGGTACAGTATATGACGTCATTGCGAGATAAGTTTACCAATTGGAAGTGTATTAATTTATTAGAGCAAAATATTATTAATTTTTCATTTGAGTACGGTTGATGGTGAAATCGTTCGCGTTCTTCTGACGCTCAACCTTCACTATCTGTGTCCGAGGATAGTAACCGGGAAATTTACGGTTACAATATTTACAAAGAAAAAAGAGAATATGGTCTGTTTGCTTTTTTCTAATTCGTTTCACATTTTAATAAGACGAAGTAGTCCAACAATGTAAGTTTCGGTACTTGCATTTAAAGAAATAATTTTGCCTCATTTTTGAGAAAAAAAATAGTGCCAAAAACCAGTAAAAATGTGTATGACCACTTGGGGGACCAATATAGCGCACAAGCAAATTTACACTTTTTTAGGAAGTGAGGGACCGTCACACGAATTCCGACCAGAGAACCCGAAGACCAGCAGACAAGAAGCGGGGATAGGGCTACCGCAAGGCCTATAGATATGATGTAAACAATCGGACCAAGATTGAGCACAGATAAAACAGATAAGTATACAATTCCTCATCCAAGATTTACAAGGGTCTCAGTGTTAGAAAAAAATATTATCCTAATTATTCTCTGGTACATTCTGAAAGTGTGAATGCTCTATGTTTAATATCCCCAAAACATAATGACATTCCTTACCGTTTAACAAGTTTTATTTGGATTCCGTCTATTAGAAATTATACCTTGAGAAGACATTTGGTTGTGCTATTGTGAAATGACATAAATACTATTTTGTTAATTTTTACTTGAGACAATTGGTATACAGCCAAGAAATTAAAGAAACAAAGTATTTAAAGAAAAAAATATTAAAGAAGAAAACGAGAGAAAGATGAAAATGAAACCAACATAAACATGGTTATATAAAAGCTTCTTTGCGTTGGCGTATTTATATAGTAAATTGGTGTCACCTCTACAGCTGGATGTCACTAGATGTCAAGTTAGCAGCTTTGCTTTATGGAGGCGATGCGTATGTTCTTGATTTTTATCATATTGACAGTCATTCATATCTGTTTGTAATGAGTAACATAAAATTGTGTTTCATTCAGAAACAGGTTATTTTTCTGTTACATAGAAATCTCTTAAATTGCGGTGTACCTCACCGCCTCAAGGTCCCGAGTTCGAATCTCCATTCCCGTCTCCCATTTTCATTCAACATAACATATTTTTCTGTCCTCTAAAACTTTAAAAACTCAGTCGACGTTCAGACAAGTTTATATTTTGCTCAGCACTGCACCAAATTTTGTTCGGCATTGTCGAATGAGCTTGAATTTTTGAACAAGGTTCTCGTCCCGTTCGCTGGGAGTAGTATGTGGCCTCTCACATGAAGGTTCCAAATGTACACATGTAGATAGCATTGCACGTGCCGTATCCATGGAGGAAACGTTATAACTCGTAATCCCTTCTTTCTACACGCACACCACACCTCTCCACACCATCTGGCTATATAGGTTACCTCGTTCGGTTCTGGACGCCGGGGTACTTTCCTTCAGTAAAACGAATCGAACAGGTATACTTCG
The DNA here is from genome assembly GCA_002313205.1 of Laupala kohalensis. Lineage (NCBI taxonomy): Eukaryota > Metazoa > Arthropoda > Insecta > Orthoptera > Trigonidiidae > Laupala > Laupala kohalensis. The sequence continues at coordinate 14,667 of NNCF01140079.1, forward strand.
ATAAAACGTCTGGGTCACTATAAAAATTCATGACAATTAACGTTTCAAAAGATATTTTCCTCAAATTTACCTTACATTACATAAGTAACTCAAGTTTCTCTTAATTTTACTTTTTTGTTTATGAACATTTTCTTCATAATCACCACTGTCATCATGACTTGCAAATTTGGAGAAAGGAACAAAACGTTCATATTTAAATAAAATTAAGTTATGATTTTTCTACACTATATACATTTTCGACTGAGGAATGAGTATAGAATATCAATTTCAATTGAATTTCCTCTTGTGACTGGAAAGTTATTTAATAGTGTTCCATGAATAGACTGAGGAAATAATGTGTGTTTTAACTCAAAAGTCTTTTGATGAAACAACACTTAACCAGATTTCCTTCATGAACAGATAAATAGCGTATTGTAAAATTTATCGTAACGAAATTCATTTTAACATGTTTTGAACTCAGAAATTTCTCTGTCTAATTTTTTTTTCTATTTTTTAATTCATTGTGGAATTAAATAGTCTTAATTTCTTTAACAGTTAAGAGTTGAATAGAATCGACGATTACGGGTGACTTGATTCTAAAATTCTTTTAGATTGCATCACTGATTTATACAAAACAGAAATAAGAATGTTACAAGACCTTAAATGAAATGCTACTTATTAATATTTTGTATCAATTACCCATAGCTTTCAACGACGAAGGAGCTTGGTTCCTTTAAGCACACTATTCCATAGTATAGAAACACGAATTATTACCTCTCCATGTTAAGAAAATATGCGTCTTTTAAATTCCACTTGTACTTCGAACGAATACGAAGGGAAGAAAGTATCGCGTGTGGTCCGCAATTCAGTGTCCGCCTGTAAAATACGAGAACAATTCCATCTGAGTTATATAGAGAATAGAATCAGTAACTGTTGCAAAAATCTTCACATGTAAACAATCTCTTTAGTTCCATGGGCTGCTAACATTTCAGTAGCGTTGAATATGGCGAATTAGTTCATGGAAATCGAAAATTTTTGAACATGTAACCTTTATTATGCATGAGGTCGTAAGCTCTACGTTACAAAGGATTTCTCAATAAAAGTTATAGGCAAAGGACTATAATGAAGAAAGAAAATGATTCTTCTGATATTTAATACACATAAGAATGTTTCCAAAAAACAGAGAATGATATTTTCACAATTTTTAGATTGCACATTTATGTATTAATGTTTTAAAATTCAAAACATATTACAAAATGATTACTACTGGTCACATTGGCAAGATAGTAATTATTGTCGAAATAATTGTCCATTTCAAGGCGACCGTGTTTCAGATTAGTTTTCATCAAGGTTTGCGCATCACTGTATTTCAATACAATACAGATACTTTCTCATATGTAAAGCAGTGTTTAAATATCATGAATTAGCTTCATGAATTGAATGCAGGGTTCAAACACGAAAATAATTTTTTTAAATATAAAAATATGTCAAACCTGTGTATAGTGAAAGTAAGCAATATGAAATAAGTTCTATAAATAATAAAAATAATTCAAAATATGTCAATATTCTTTATAATACTGCATATACATAGTTACATTAATTTACAGAAAGTGTTTTCAATAGGTTTTCTTTCCTAGTCAAGATTGTATTGACATTCTCAACCTACCTTGATTTCTCTCTGAAAAAAGTTTCCTACTCATTATGCAGCATTATACTACTCATTATTTGAGCGAAGTAAACTGTTGGGTTGAAAACAAGGAAGTAATCAATTCGTCCGCTGTAATCTCGCTGTTCTTCCCAACTCTTGCACTCTTAAAGAGTAGCATCTGCTGCACACATTCCATTGTCTGTCATCCCAACGAGAAATATGCCTTTTCCACCACACTCCACTGCCCTCTACTGTCTCACACTCACTCCTCTCTTTCTCCTGACCTACCTCACTCTTCACACGCCCAACTAACTCAGTCCGTCCATTTTTATCCTCACCACACTTGCTCTCCCAATAATATACTTATCCTCACCAGCCACGATAACCTCAACACCCTCGACTTCCTTTGCATTCTCTGTCATCCTCAGATTCGTCATTCACTTCGCTAGTATCGTTATCTCTCTCCATCATTCCAATCAGCGCGGTCTGTTCATCTCTATCTCTCCTGCTTCATTGTCTTCTCGTCCCTCTTGCGCTCTTCGTCTCTCGTAGACCCACCCTCTGCCGTCGACATCGATCACCGTTGCTCGCTTCCACGTGGCCATCACCACCCCTTCCCCCTCCTCTCTTCTAAATAGCTGTCCACCCTTCAATTGCACCCACGCGTGGAAATAGTCGCGATTCAGGAGATTTTAGGGTAGCACGAAAAACACTTCGCACCCATTAAAAAGATTGTTTAACTTTGCGAGAAAACTTGATAAAAATCTTTATCAAATTTCCGTTAAGGCTCAAGGCATTACCCGAAGTCTTTAAGAAACAAAGGAACATGTAAAAAAAGACTATCAAGTAATACTGCTACTTGACATTTCACAGCCCGTCTGTACGATTTTCATCAGTCAAATACACCTGGAAACTAGGAATAGGGTGTAAAAATCATCAAATAAATGTTACAAATGAAAATCATAGAAAGGAGAAAGATTTTACACTAGCCGAGTACAAGCGGATTGCTGGCATTAATTTGGAATTTTTTACTTTTTTACTTAAATCCCAAATAACATCATTTAAAACTGTTATGCATGTTGGTGTTTTGGTATAATGTTCCTTTATCTCTTCTTTTCAATGATATAAGTAAAGAGGAAGTATTAATTTTTTGAAACCACTATCTGAGGGATATGAAATTTATCGTCGAGGAATATTGCCTGATTTCTTTAGTTAAAGATGATAAATTGCATGTCATGTGAGATAGAGTTGTATAAAATTGTTTGGAAAGTTTGTGATGCGAAATTAATCTTTTGCCCTACAATAACATGATATTTGGCCAATCAGTACAGCCAGGTGTACATGGGTTTAGCTGGAAGAATTTCGCGTGGAGATTCACGTAAAAGACGACGAAGATAAAAAAAGAAACTGTAGGCTTAGGTTTCATTAACTAACAGAACAAAGAGGAAATTAGAAAGATTTTGAGTTTAAGATCTCAAACACTAATGTATTTAGTCCACAAATTTATTTTTCTAATTTGTGATAACAAAATATCGCAACATCACCGAAGCTGTTTTTAGTGCGAAACTGATTTTATCCACATGATACATAACAACTTGGTTTTACTCGCATGATGTTTTTACGGTTGAATATTCATACAATAATGTATAAAGTATCGAAAATTTAGCAAAAGGTATTAATGGTGCGTGCAAATGATGTTACACCATTGTTAGAATGGTAAGTATTCAAATAAATTAAATAACCAAGCAATTCATTCTTTAGTAGCGTATATTAAAATTCCTATATCACGAAATATAACACTATACTTACAGTGGATCGAACCTCTGGACAATATTGACAAAAAATGCATAAAGTTTTTTTTTCTTTAGAGAACATTAAAGAATAAAATAAATTGTAGTATGTTATCCAATTCACTTTCATTCGAAAATAAGAGGAATAGGAACACTTTTTCTGTGAGACTTACATTGGGTAGGAAATAAAATGTGATGTATTTTTTATGTATTTTTGACGTTATATTTACAATATTCTTAAAAAATATTTTACATCACGCCTTGTTCTTTTATAAATAGTTTAATGATTAAAATTCAATAAATGTTAATTACATCGTAATACCCTAACCCCTCGAAGGTCTCTTCTTTGAATAGTAATAGTTGTGTGATTAAATATGTATAATTGTAAAGAGTAACCGGTGTGCAGATTGGATGAGTCCAGCTGACCGGATTCAATGAGCAGTTATCGCTGGAACAGCGTCACTAATCCATGTCGTGCCTACGAGACCAGTGACCAGACGAAGAAGGTAATAGAAGTGTTGAAGACGGTGCCGATCACGTCTCGAACTTCCGCGCCTCCAAAATAGAATTCGGTCGAGGTTCGACTTCAAAACGAGTTAAGAATAGAACAGGGTCGTCCAACTTGTCAGTATGCGATCGAATCCATGTATACAATTAACGAGCGAATAACATCGCGCACTTCGTAATTTCCATCCAAAACTCTTCCGTATCCTTTGATCTGTTCGTGAAATTTCACTACACATTCCTCTTCTTTGTCCGGCTTTATTTAACATCTTTTTTATTCTTGAGGAAATATTGTTAGTAATAAATTAACTTTTGAAATAGCATGCCGTTTATTAGTTAACTGAATTATGAATTCCAATTTTTATACAATTCCATATTTTGTAAAAATTGTTTTCATGAGTACTAAGCTAGTAAAGTATAATCTATATTATCCAATGAGTTGTTATTCACTATAGTAAAAGGATAAAGTGTTCACAGAATCATATTCTATTGTTTTTGAACGACAACAAATAGTCTCATAGTATTTCTAAGTTACAATAAAAGCTCCAAAACACATACAAAAACGTTTACATACGAAGAAGTAAAATTACCTTTCATAGAGTACTGAAAATTGATGTCATTCTTTAAAAGACTTTCCTCGCGAATCCAGTATATGCATTTGATCAACGTTGTGTATTCTTGTATTTTGTGTCTCATCGATTTAGGGGTGAAAATATACTCTGCTATTCATCCCTCACTCCTTCTCCTAATGTTTACCTCCATACCATGGTCAAGTTGAAAGGGAACAGGGAGAGATGAGAAAGTAAATCTTACTAAATTGAAATTGTTTCGAGGTTCTGAAAAGGATTTAAAGAAATTGACGTTTACCAAAACATCAGTGATCGGACGTAGGCCATGACGAATACAAAAACAACATCGAGCGGAAGTTAGAAGTTACAAATTTCCCATCGGCAAGGACTAATTGATTTCATGATGGAGACAACACACTATGGAGTACGTTGAACTCAGGTAGATTGCGTACCGGCAGCGTGGGACAACCGAGAATCAAAAGGAGACTAAGTGGGGGGCTAGAACAATTATTTTTGATTCACCCTTACTATATCTCTTGCTTCATCCAATGTAATAATATTGAAAATTTTGTAGATTACAGCTTTAAACACGATGAGCACTGATTCTCACAATGTGATCCACATTCCATAGACCCTGAAATGAATTACGAATGATTTACGAAGGCAGTTTATTACGGTCGTGGGGCGCAGTCAAAGTTCTGCTACATATATGCGTAAAGTACACTTGTCAACGTTATATTAAGCGGTATAAGGACCTACGTCTGACAGTATGACACATAGTCTTTATTATATATTAGGGAAATCTCTTGAATACAGACATTACCGAAATATATTGAAAATAAAGTGAAACTACTGTATTCTATAAATTAAAAAGTTTTATGTTAATGAGAAATAGAAAAAAAAGATATAAAATCACTCACAAATTAGACAAAACAGTTTTGATTTCCTTAGCCACGTAGTTTCATACTACATGTATATACACAATGCATGTCTAATGCTATATACACTACATGTCAAAATCAGGTTTGCAGTAATTTTATCGCTTCATAACATCTGTGTTTAAAATGTAACCGAGTGAAATTTGGGGTGAGGAATCTTCCATGTATTATCAAGACACTCCATTATTGGAAAGTGTCTGTGCCACCCCTTTCACCCTGGGTCATTCTTAGAATGAAGACAGATTCAAACAAGCAAAAATCTCTCACTTCAAGATGTCAGGGAGAGCTAGTCTCACGTATGCAGACTCAATAATGCTCATTCTGAAAACTGAGATTAAAAAATCACCCACATCTGAAGATCCACCCCCACCCCTATTTACTCCCTTTCTCTCAAGAGTGTGAGTTTCAGATGTTCAAAACTACTCAGGATGATACGTTCTTGTTCAAGGAACATGGCTTATGTGTTTTGTCAACAATGTTTTGTCAAATATTACCAGGCACCCACTTCAACATTTCACCCCCTTTTGGAAAATTGGGATTTTCTCACGCTTAAATCGATTAATTCGTGATAAAAAGTATTACGTTTGGTTTCATTTTATGTACGCAGTATATAAAAATTTAAGTACCTTGTGCATGTGCATGAAAAATTTAAGTACCTCTAGCATTGAAGTGGTGTCCCATCATCCTCCCTATCACTTGTCCGAGTGACCAAAAGTAAATGTTTTAAGTGAATAAGATAGGAATTTCTCGGTGAGTAATCGCACCAAAGTTAAAGTTAATCGCTCTTACAGTTTTTTTTTTCATTTTTAATAAATAATAGAGAAAAGTGTCATCTTGTACCCTTAAGTTAAAAACATTTTATCTATAGAATGGATGGTGGTAGCATAGTGACACCTATGCCGTAAAAAGCCCAAAACCTTACTACAACTGACGTATGACGTACAAATTTTTCGAACCATTAGAATAGGGGAGGGGGGCGGAAACATCACCAAAACAAAGATGGGTCATTCATACGAATTATCGCTCTAGTCGTAGGGCGCCTTTAAATACGCAACCCTTTCGCCTTAGTAAGTGTGACGGGTTTCGTCTCATTCTGAAGAGGAAACATGTCAATAACCACTGCAAATGACACGCGACTCACACAACCATCACAGTTCCCTTGCCGAGTAAATGAAGGCGAGATAGCACTTTTAGATTTTTTATTGAGTCATGTGATACGGTGACTTCGAAAACTTTATTCATGAAAGAAAGAAAACTAAAACTTTACTCTTTTAAAGAACTTTAAAAGAGTAAAGAATAAGTGATTTAGAAATGACAGGGACAAGGGAAAAAGACAAAGGATTATTCGGGAGCCATTTCTGAATGCTCAATAACTGATGACGTGTTTTCGTTTAAAGATTCCACAAAAAAATTTCTTTCAGGAATTAAAATTTGGCTTGCGTAACTTATATCGCTTTGTGTATCAGACAGTAAATAGTGGATATTTTCTTCGACAAAATAATAAATAGCAGAAATAAGAAGCAGTTTGTAATAATAAGTTAATATGTTTATTCAACTATAACAGTTGAAGTGCTATGTCTTTTATTTTTTATCTTCAATTCAAAAAAGAAGAATTTTGTTGATAGTCCAATGAACCCTGAAATTGAAAGTTTGTTAAACATAATAAATGGATATTGTAATAAATAATTTATTTATTATATTTTTTTATGAATCGGTAGATAAATTATTAAAAAAGATTTGGTATTGAGAAGAATATCGTAATTTTACCCTCGAACTTTGTGCTTGGACTTTGCTTGAATGAGTCGAAAAATATCTAGCCGGTGTCCTGACATGATGCGTAGTTATTTTTGCGGGGGCTGATGTGTAAGAAAGAAAAAAATAAGTATCTGTGAAAAATAATCGACTAGACACGTTGTCAAAATGTAAATGGAAGGGGTAGATGGGATATTGCGTTTTAGAAATCTGGGAGGAAGGTTTGGGCTAGTCTTGATGGGAGATAAATTGAATATGTGAAGAATCGTAGGAGTAGGGTTCGGAGCCTAGGTCATGAAAAGAAAGATGTGCTGGGAGATCCTTGGGTCAGAAGGACGAGCAATTAGCGAGCCGCTGAGCGATATGGGTTGAAGGGCTAAAGCACTTAGGATATGGAGGGTATCAAAGTAAAGTGACGATAGAAGACGGTAAAGAGTATTCAAAATTAAGTAATTGGTAGCTAATGATAAGTTAAAAGGATAAGGACGAAGGAGTGCTTTTGTAAAAGAAAAGGAACCGAGGGTTGATCCTAGGAACTTTTGCCAAGGAAATTTCCATTAGTAGAGCTGTGAAACCACATGGGTTTTTGATTGTGAGAAGGACGCAGTAGAACGAAGGCTGTTCATTGTCCTGAGTAACCCATGTTCCTTCAATGCAAGACGAGTGAACCGGGCAGAGACTCTTGGGTAAAGAAAGAATAAGGGGCGGGCGGTTTTGATCTCCGGGGCGCGTGCCAAGTGAGTAAACAATAAAGGTGAATTATTTTGGACAGAGCAGTGGAGTGGGGAGTGACCGCGCAAAATAAGTTTTGGAACTCGAAGTGGAAAGAGGTGCGAGTTATGTTTGACAGACACGTTGAAAATAAAGTGGTATTATCGGAGCGCCGGGGAGATGAGGTCTCATTGTCAACATTAAATATGGCTTTACGGAAAGAAGAGGGTTGTAGAGAGGTGGAAAAATACTAGTGTTTGGAGAGAAGTAGTGTTAGTTTTAACGAACATCGCTGTTGGTGAAAATTGAAATCGTCACCTCGAAGGAAGCCAATAAGAGGCGAGTCACGTGAAAATAGAAGTGATAAGCCATTGGTCAAAGAAACTCACGTACATGTGAAGAGGCGGAGTCGTGTTCTCAAAATTTGGGCCACAAAGTGGGGACATTATTATATAAACAAAGAGCAGCGACGCTCCCATGATCATTATTATTCATACATTCGATTATGAGATTAGATCAGTTACATCAGATGACATAGATCAGACAATGTCTGTTCTGAGTGTCTTTGAGACGGAGCATTATTTGGCTTGTCTTTTTATTTATCATATCTGATTGATTACTTCATTCTGAGTGCGGCTGAATGACACTGGACAAGTTCCCGGTGATCACTACATTTGAACTTATTTTCTAATAAGTTGTATCAGTTGATCATTTATTAGTTTTCGTCAGTCGCCGTGTAACAAACTACTTAAAATCGAGTTTGTTGCGATTTCTCCGCAATTTTTAATTAGTTTGGCGCGAGTGACGTTGAATTTTTTATTACGTGAATGATGAACATTAAGTCGAGCGGTCAATGGCAATGAACAGTATTACAGCCATTAAGCCGAAAAGTCCTCGTCAAGTTTTTCTTGCTGATGACGTTAATGGCATCTTGCATTCCACGCGGAGGGCTGCCTAGTTGCTGTAGCAGTGAGCGTACGAGCGGCTATCATTTTGGAGTCGCTGTGAATCATGGTAGCGGAAGGCATCTACGCAACAATGAACGAGCGTGAGCCACGACGTTTTGTGGTGGAAGGTCAAACCTGCAGTCAATAAGGTAATTGCATGAATTGTTGCGTACAGTACACTGTTAGCATTATCAAGTGCCAGTGAATAACAGCAAAGTGCGCGTGACGATGACAAAGACACTTGTGGCGCTAATTAATGGTCATTAATAATGGTGTCAATGATAAAAAGCCAATGCAAATGGGTTTCATGTTTAAAAATGTCTAGATTTATATGATGATTACTAACTTCAACATTCCATTCACCAGCTTTTATTTGTCTGAAGTAATCAAAGGGAGCAGATACATTATGAATTATTGTATATTCTTATGACTACATTTTGGAGGAATAAGTCAGTGTATTTTCATGCAAATAAATAATTAAACCAAACTTTACAAATTGTTGCGTTTCCTTTATAAAGGATATGTTTCACGAAAATAAGAATGAGTCGAACCCAAACTCTTCCTTTATTTATTGTGTTTTGGGATAAGTCAAACAGATCAGTGTAAACCGGCCAAGTGGGCTAGGTAAGTACTATTAATCATTTTAAAGATCCCTCCAAAATTTATGTTACAATTGACTCCTAAACGTGGTGTTTAGCAACCTCCTCCAAAATAATGCTAGAATATATATCGTCCATTAAATAAAACAAAGTAAATCATAAAATATAATATGAGACAAATAAACAATTGGTAAGAATAACGATAATCGAACTACAAAATATCCTGTAAATGAATGTCATCCATGTCATAGTTAATTATCTTGAGAATCATACAAAAAAGTTTAAAAATATGAGAAAACATTAGAAAGTTAGAGGTACCAAAGTAAAATATATCGTTAGAACATGATATCATTTCATCCTCCATCTAATCTAAATCTCAGTCAGGAAAAAAAATAAACAGAATGACAGTATTTTAAGCAGTTTGTTGATCACGTAAGTGTGTCCTCACGTACCAACACATCTTGTGAATATATCATTCTGTTCAATTATTAGTTTATTCACAGGAAAATTCATTTCTTACTATTCTACAACGTAACTAAAGTAGGTGTGCAAAAGGTGGGATTAATAAAGGATAATTAATATTTTTATATTAAAAAATGCAAATGAATGTAACTGCAGGCTCATGTACCACTACAATTCCTTAAAAAAACTGTAATTATAATATAATAATAATAAATTTATTGTCAAAAAAAGTACAAACTGCGTACGACCACGTGGAGGACAATAAACAAATTTACTCTCCGGAAGCAAGCAAGGGACCATCCCATCAATTCCGATCAAGGGTCCTAAGGCAGAGGCGCATTCAAAAAATTTCAGCAAAAGTTCCTAGATAAGATAAAAAGTTAGCTGCGAGTTATAATACATATATAATGTCAATATGTTTGTAATTTAACGCAAATATGTTTGTAAATTTACATGTACAAGTTATTATCGAACTATATATTATTCTGAGTATAGTGTTTAAAAATCATAAGAGTTGAAAAAAACACTAAATACACGATTATTATTACAATAAACACGCCCCTAGACAAAGCCAAGAGAACCTGTATATGAAATCCGCCTCTACCCGAAGGAAAAACTGAGAAAAATCCAGGATGGAGATACAGAATTTATAAACAACCATGCCAAAGTTAAGTACACATAAAACTAAATTAATATGAGCCATACGTCAACATAACCATGCAAGAAAATAGTTTTTGAAATTGTTATAAGTTATTTAAAAAGTATTGCAGCAGTGGCGTGATAAAGTGCAAGACGAATTTAACTATTATTAAAATCAATAAATTCTTTTACAGTGTAGAAGCACTGGTGCAGGAGGTAGTTTTTAACCGCCGATTTGAAGAGATTCAATTTCATAATATTTTTTATATTCTTAGGCAGGGAATTATATAGAACGATTCCCGAATGATAAGGTCCTTTTTGGCAAAGAGTGGTTGTCACTCTAGGCCGATGAATATTATTACTATTGCGAGTATTGTGTTCGTGAACGAGACTGTTTCGTATAAAACAAGGGTGGCACTTCAGTAATTCGGTCTTAATAAGCACGACCGTTTCATAATATAAATGCAGGGAAGTGTTAAGATATTTAATTCCTTGAATAAAGGTTCACATGAGTTTCGGGGGCGAGATTTACAAATTATCCGAACTATCCTATTCTGAATTCTGAACGTTTGAACACTCTGACCGGAATTACCCCAGAAGGTAATGCCGTAACGTAAATGGGAGTAAACGTTTGCAAATTAAACGCATCGGGAAATACGTGGCTTTGTTTCTGAAAGACAACGCTGAAGTATTTTATTTTTAGTATAGGATATTTCGACCTGTTGGTATCTATCGTTTAAATAAGAAATTAGCCAATGATATGAAAGTCCACGAATGCTGAAAAGAATGCAATTTGGAAAGGAGAATTCCGTGATCGATGACATCGAATGCTTTGGATAAGTCAAGAAAAACACCCTGAGGATTTTCTCCACGGTCTAGAGATGTGGTAACAT
>NNCF01140079.1:33968-51089 GCA_002313205.1 Laupala kohalensis
CTAAAACAGATGAAAGTTCATCGTCACTCGACTGTCAAGATCTAGCGACAGATGATGCAAGAATTCTGAATTTATATTGCTGGTCTTTCGTGTGCCCGGTCACTGGTGCGCACTGGCGGCGTAAGTTTGAACTACCCTTTCTAAGAGAGGGCAGCGTCCGAACATGTCATACGCTGTCGCCGCGAGACGACAGGTTACTGAAAATAATTAATATATCTTCAAGGCGGGAACGTCAATTCTGACGAACTGCGCAAGCGCGTGGNACAGGTGAGCCTGATACGCAACATGCAGGATCATTTCGAAACAAAAACTATTATTTGAAAAAATCAAAAGAAGTAGAGACCAGAACACATGTTCAGAGACAGACAAGTTTGAACTTGAATCTTTAGAAAAATGAGCGTCGAAATTCAATACAAAAGAGAGCACCGAAAAAAAGAGCGGATGTCAGGGAATATTATTTCCAAAAGCAACGTGGGAGTACGTTTCCGACAAACGGCCAAAAAGGTTCACGGCACATGTCTCTTGGGACATGATTCCCAAAGCAAAGAATCTTTAGAAATGTGAAAATTTGGGGCTATGGGTTCAGCAAAAACACACGATAACGAAATTCAAAAGGAAGTAATAAAAAGTAGGGTTCCAAAGGATGGCCAACGCTCAGAACAAGTAGTAGCAAAAAATGGGAGGATGTCTAACGAAGAGTGTACCGCGCCGCCTAGCAATAAAACAATAAAAGAGAGGATCTTAGAATCATGCCGCCCAGCGCAGATGTGCAGAGTAAAAATAACAAAATGGCCGACAGACCTTGGTCTAGATGAAAGAATCTTGGAAGTAGAGAGAGTGGGTACAACCAATGGGAAACCACGGGGGGCGGAGCCAAGTCGTATGATTGGGAAAATGAAAATGCAACGTGCATCTTTTCGGAAACTTTCAATTAAAATTAAGAGGGGGAAAAGAACCAAGGGCTAGTAGTAGAAAGAAGGAATGATAAGAGGGGGAACGTCTCGTGACGCGAAATTGTCTATAAAAAATAGGACACAGAAGCACTTGCATGAGATGGTGAGAAAATTTGCGACAATTTATTTGTGAGATGAGATGGTGAGAAATTTTGCGACAGTTTATTTGTGAGAGATGGGGAGAAAATTTCCGACAGTTTATTTGTTGAGTTGGACAGTGAAAAATTTGAGAGAGTTTATTGTTGTTCGATCAGAGAGTGCAAATTGGCGACCGTTTATTTGTTGAGTCAGCCAGTGAAAAATTTGCGAGAGATTATTTTTGTTGAGTGAGACGAAAGAAAGCGTGTGATTAAAAAGGACAAATGGGACTTGTGCAGTGTAAAAAGTTCGAACAAACGAGTGAGGGACTTGAACAGGTCAAGTAAATAGCGTTTTAGGAGTTAATGAGCCGTCAAAGGTCACTTCAGCCAATTAGTAAGCCAGAAAAGGCATCGTCATTGCTTAGGCAATCGAAAAAAGTTACACTGTGATCCGTCAGAGGACATGCGAAGCGCATTCATACAGTGAGCAAATAATAATATTAAATGTGGCAAAAGACGAAAACAAATTAATAAGAAGTGAGTCGGGAAACTCTAATACGTGACAGACATAAAAAAGTGAATGGAATGGGAAAAATTACTTTGGCAGAAAGGCGAGAACGAACATTAGTGAGGCACGAAGAACGAGACTCTAAACCACGAACACAAATTTGGCCATGTCTTTTTCCAGTCCGACATCACGAGACATCTTGGGTAGTGTGTAATAGTGTAGAGGGGATTTGTTAATGTTATTTTGGGCCTTGTGAACCACAAATTGTTATATAAATGTCAGCAGGCCGAGTGCAACAATTGAAGTGTTTAATTGTGAGGAGAGAGCAATGAACAGAGTGGCCCACAATGAAGAAGATCTTGGTGAGTACCATGTAAAAATACTTTCAATAAGACGTTCCAAGAGCGCAGTCGGCGAAGTAATGTGTAATATTGTGACTATTTTCCAGTGTATTGTGTATTAATTAAGTTAGAATCAGTATAAATAATAAAGTGTTTTGTTTGTTGCTCGAACACCAGATTGCAGTGTTTTTATTGTGATTGGCTCCAATAGGGGTGAGTACTCGGTTCCCTCCCCTTAGAATTATTCATTTACGGTTATTATTATTTGATTTAAAAAATTATTAATTTTTTTGTTTATAACAACTAATGTTTTTATTGTTATTTGTTAATAACAATCAGTATAACCAAACCTGAAGGTTGTTGTTATGAATAACTCATTTTCCCTAAAGAAATATTTTCAATATTAAATTCCAATACAATCCCCGGTGGCAGGAATGGACCAAAGTACTATTAATAATGGTTTCTTTCGGAGAAGCACATGGCAATTCTCATGATTTATTAAAACCTAGAAAACCTTACAGAACTAAGAGTACAATGAAAATTACTAGAACAACAACTACATAAATTTAGATCTTAGAAACTGTGATAAGATAGAAAGGTTTTATGACAATTTGAAGTAAATGCCTGGTCATGGCATTATTGTAGCAATTGGTTGCCCTTAAGCTAGACATTGCTTGAAAATATCATCAATAATATTAAAATAACTCTTTAATATTAACAACGATACCCAATTTTCGTTGAACCGTGTACAGGCAGGTACCAGCTCTCCCAGTCTTCGCAAGTTGGTTTGGGTTACCCACGGGCAATTATGTATCATTGCCAGTTAGAATAATGTCATTTAACACGTGGAAAGTTGCATCATTCAGCCACATGGGTGGCAGCACTTGACTATCATAGTTTTAATCAGGCTGAAGAATCACTCGTATTTAAACGTTCTTTTATGTACTTCTACTTGAGAATTACATTAATTACGCTGCAGAGTTCATGGAATTAACTATGCATGAGACGGTAGTCTCAAGAATAAAAATACACCAACATATACAATAAACCCAGAAATGTTATTCTTTATATTTTAATGTAATTAATTTTAGATCGCAATAAAAAAACTATTCTTAATTTAACACAGTCTTTGCGGGGACGTATAAAACCAACACTAAGTTTTGTAATTTAAATAGCGTTGCACAAACCCCAAAAGTAAGGCACACTATGAGGGTTATATGCCATTGAATGAACAAATTAGCCCGACTGTCTGTTACATAAGACTTAAATAAAGAGCGCAATTCCTTGTCTGCACCGCGAAAGTTGGTTCCGTTGTCGGAGTAAATGTTTGATGCAAGGTCTCGTCTGATAGTGAAGCGTAAAAATGACGCCAGAAAGATCTTCGTAGCTGTAACGTAATTAACACAGAAAACCACCAATAAGAGTGGCAATTCACCAGACAAATTTCGTAGTTATGGTAGTAAAACATATGGTATAGATATGGTATAAAGTTTCATGGTTGGTAATATTTTTTTAAGAAAATTAAAATTTAGTCGAACACGTCTCATTATTACTCATAGGTATAGGCATTTACCCTATCCGGATGTTTGTATAAACTAATCATGTTACGTCGAATGAAAATGGTAGACGGGACCGGGATTCGAATCCCGGTCCCGTCTACCATTTTCATTCGACGTAACATGATTAATCTGTTACCTGGCGGTGAGGTTCACCGCAATCTAAGAGATTTCTATGTTTGTATAAACATAAAACGAACATGTCGACCAATTTTATGATAATGTGGTGACCGTATTAAAGTAATCGTAGATCTGAAATTACTATAGGTACTCCATCTTAAACAGATTACCACGTTTTAAACAAAACGTTGTCATTTTAAGATCCTCCACACATTGGATTTTCATTGTCCTTCGTTCGTCTATAATCTCTCTTATGAACGCATTTAATTAAAAAAATAAAAAGATTTTAGATTAATATGGAAACAGAAGTAAAAAAATTGGAGTTTAGGTAGATACATTGCATAACTATCTTTCTTTTCACACTTCCGGACTCTAAAAGTACATCATTTCTATATAGAAGAGAAATTTGAATTTTACATAAAAATAAATATATAACCTTCAGCACCGGTAAGTAAATAAATAATACTTGATGATAATATTTAAGCCAGAAATACTAGGAATATTATAGAAAGATAACGAAAATAGTAATAAAATATGCGTAACGTAGATTTTCGGAGAACATATCAAATATTTTCCTTCACTTTCCTGTTACTATATTAATGCTCTTAGTTGTGTTTTCCAAACGTTGTTTCATTGACCACTGTTGTGACAATTTACTATATCCAATAATACTTTTAAACTTTTGTAATACCCGATTGAAAACCAGCTTCCAGTTACCTTGGAACCACTACGTAGACTGCACGCAATAATTATTAATCGATGTAAATGGATTAATAAGTGCAATAGACACCTCTATAAAATGCGATCCACCCAAAATAAATTTCAAACATACGTCGATAAGTTTCTAAATTGCATGGTCATTGTCAACCAAACGACCATTTTTCAGCACCATCTTAGCACAAGATAGCTACTTTTAAGTAAAGTTATCATGATACATTACCACAAAAACAAAAAGAATCTTAGAATGGCATGAATTGATTATCAAAAGACGTTTGATAGTGTGCCCCATTCGTGGATACTATAAATCCACAAACATCTCCATGTAAATAAAAAATAGTCGCTTTTGTCAAGGCTACACAAAGCAAATGGCAAACAACAATCAAAACAACGAAAACATTGACATCGCAAGCATTGACGCAAAAGAGGAATTGTTCAAGGACTCTCTTTATCACCTCTCTTTTTCTACATGTCTTATTCCTCTGAGTTAGCGTTTACAACAAATGCAAAGTGGATACCGATTGAAAGGACAAAAGGAACGAGCGTCATAATTACTGTGCATGGACGACTTAAAAATATTTGCGAGTAATGAAGAAGAACTTAGAAAACTACTAGCAGTAGTGGCTGAATTTAGCAGCACAATAAATATGAAATTTGGTTTAAAAAATTCTTTAGTCCGAGAGTAAGAGGCATGTGCCGGTTAGAGCTCAGTTTTAGGGGGTAATTAATTAAAATCACTTAAGCTAATTGACGATGTGAAGAATTAAGAGGTTTGAGCAGAGATTTCCTCCATAAGAATAACACATGTGCCAGTCGTTGCCACTCCCTCTTCCATGTCTTCTCCCCCACCTCCTGCGCTCAAACCGGAACATGTGTTATTCTTATGGAGGAAAACTGCTCAAACCGGCACAATTTTTCACGTCGCTAATTAGTTTATTTGATTTAATTAATTACCTCCCCCAAAACTGTGTTCTAACCGGCACAAGCGGAGTCGAGGTCGCGACAAGTCCTGACATGTTCGACAATGACGCAATGTTGTTCAATCTGAAAATAAAAATCTTACCCAAAGAAACTGGATACTCGGTGATGGTGATGGTATTAAAAAACTTCAAAAACAACCCCTCGCTCACGCAGCTGCTACCTGCACACACACAGATCCATCGGCGAGAAGTGTCGTCGACATACTGCACCGGTGTCTCCTGTGTGTGCGCTCTCACATACCCCACCGGAGGTATGACGTCAATTGCAAAGCGGTATGCGGTGAGGAGGAGACGGTATAAAAAGAGAGAAGAGAGCATCGCGGTGGTATATCACCATGGCGTACTACACAAACACAAGAAGGCACATGTCCATTGCTAGCAGATTATGTGAAAGCATACGTGGATACGCGACTGAGTGAACTACAGCAGCTCCCCGCCGATGAAGCGCAAGCAAAACATGCAGAACAAAACCTCTGAGCGAATAAAGCAAATTTGGAACTGCTTTACAAACGTTTGCGCGAAGATATTGCAACAAAAGTCAAGGAACATACATCGCAAGTGTTCGACGAAGAACGGAAAAAGTGTGAAGGTCGCGACAATGCGGTGGACAAAACCTATGTGATCACCCTCGAGGAAAACACGTTGGAGAATTAGACAAACGTTTCGACATTCTGCATAAGACGATAAACGAAAATATCGAGGCGACGGTGAAACAATACATCGATGAAATACCGAAGGCCTACTTTCGTTTGTTAAAGAACAGGAGTTAGAAGAGCAATTGGAAGAGTAAAACCAGACGTATGAAGATCATGCAAATCGAGAGTTTGTAAATCATCAAATTAAACTCAACGACGATCTCTTGCACCGCACACTCGATGCTATAGCTTTTCGATTTAAAAACTACGACGAAGTAGTAAAAGAGATTGTAAAAGAACAAGTCAAACGCATGCAAGAAATGGTGGAGGATAAGATTCTTATCAATCAAGCGCTTAGTTATCAAGATATTAAAAGTGTGGAAACGCGATTGGAAGGACATGAAAAGGAACGCTTGATGATGAACAACAAGTTGATTCGCCAAGTCAAGTTACCCGAAGAGGAAAACGATGTGGTCACCAAGGTGTATATGGATAAGAAGTGGAAAAACATTTAAGATGCTGTACGCAACCTGATCATGCGCAAAATACGAGAATTAAGCTTGGCACCTATGCTCGGAAGAGAAGAGTTCCACATCGACTGTCAAAAATCATGGTTCATTAATGTGCAAAATCTTCTCGAAAAAATTTTTTTTTTGAGAAAATGATTCATGTATTGTTAAAAACTACATCAATAAATTTCTGAAAAAATTATATTATTGTTTTTCTTCTTATAGAATACCTTTCTTTGAGGAGGTGGGGAGGGGGTGAAGGAAAAAAACAGATAACAAAACATATTGTTTTATTATATGTATGCATGTCAAGATATCAACATATCGGCACTCTGTAAAACAGTAAAAATAGGTGAGCATTAGTGTGTAGTATATACATGTAAAAAACGTACAACGCTTTAAAGACTCCACCCACAATGAACTCCGCAATACGTCACACAGTGCACCCGCGAGGTTCGACGAGGTGGTTTATGTCGCTGTGCCATAGTGCATCATTATAATCGGTTAAATGCGTGAGGCACATCGGGGCAGGTCGAAGGCCTGTGGTCAACCACCCACGATTCCAAACATCTCCAACAGAACAATTGTCTACTGGACTTGAGGATAGGGTTGGTGGGTGGTTGAAGACAGACGGCGCACTGAAAACACAGAGGAGAGAGACTGCGCGCTGTTGTTGTTGGTGTGATGTTGTCCATCGTAGATGGGTGGTAGATTTCCAACAAGATAAGACAAGAACCAGAGCGCACGGCGCAGGACAGTGAGACGATCTTGCATAAGACTGCGTTGTCACATGTGTGATAATGTGCTAATGTCTCAAACAATGTCAAGAAATTTAAATATGCATCGATGGCGAGTTGACTCATGTCACACAGTGTCGGTTCGGTATCTTGAATGTGGCGCATGGTGTAGATGATATCGTCAGTGAGGGTTGTGATAACAGCTTCCATGACTGCTCACGACGACAGCTCATTCTCATCAGACGCAATGTGGTAGTGACCCCACTTTAGACTCGTTACCTTATCCACCCAAAAACCGAAACATATGAGAGAGCGTTTCTGTGGTTCGAACGAATAAAGCGTATGTGATTTCGAGAGGATGCAATGTTGCGTCTCCATGCGCGGCTTCTCACGGAATAAACAATCTATGTTGTAGTCGAAAAGACACTGTCGCACAATCGAGTGTTGAATACCTTTTGCCCTGCACTAGGTGTGTTGGGAGAGCGTGTAAATGGCACAATGTCGAAGACTTACAAACTCTACCAACATATCACCCCCACACCCATCCTTAAAGAAACCCAATACTTTCTTATTTTATGGAAGTATAGCAAATCAATTCGATGCTTCAAAAGTGGATGTGACGTAGTACGAAGGATAGAGCTTCGTCACATCATACACATTACGCGACATGGACAGAATATAACTATCAGTGTCTAGATATAACAACCTCATGTCGGGTATGTGAGGTTTCAGAAACATACAGAAGGAATCGTACATGTGATTGGAAAGTTCTAAAATCGGAAATTTGACGTAAATAGGTTTATTTATACGCACTTTTGGTGTTACGAGTTCGATCGTCATGATCACCCTCAATCGATCGACTGCAGAGTAACGCCGGATCTTCGATGAGTTTCAGCGCACCGTACCCGCCCTCCACGTGTTGACGAGAAAGACTCGTCGATGTTGGCGCACAATCTCACAACTCTTCCCGTATATACTATTCACCAACAATTTAATGAAATTCGATTCAAAAAAAGAGGAGATATTCTTCCAGAGTTCCTTGTACCGAGTGAGAAAGGGGAGAAGCCAAAGTATTTGACGAAAGGGGAGAATGTGATATATGTGAGTGTGTAGCTCAGCTGCAGCGTCTGTTGTAAATTTCGAATATGAATGACGTAGTGATGTTTTGGAAACACTGTGGCCATTAGTTTCGGTTGTCAACTCTGCGTGTGAGGTAATATTTGTGTCTCTTGATTGAGCATTTTTCGATGGAGATGTCGTAGAGATGTTCCGGAATGTCGAGATCCACTTTTAATACGTATCCGCGAGTCGCGTCCTCCGCAATCACGCGCGTTACGTCAGTCTACAACATCCGACAAACATTGAAAATCACCGATGGGTCAGGTTTGTGACTTCCATACAGATTATTACAGTCTACATATTCACGATAACGATTCGTTTCATGCGGATTATAGCTGTCACCCATGAAACGAGTATTCGCTCGGGCATGTCGAGCGCTCATTTGATACAAACCGTCACGCACACACTTTTCGAAGAGCAGCATCTCCTTGTCGGAGAGCAGTTCCACCGTCACCCTCGACATCTTTAATATAGCATCCCACGAGAGAGACGGATTGGTGAGATAATGTGTAGGATCGAGCGAATGAACACGCAAACGCAATTTTCGAAACGAAACGAAAATGTTGGTGAAAAGAAGCATATCGATTTTCAAATGCAGTTCGACATTGTCATAGACTGTGCGAACGCTTCCCACGCGTGTTGTGTTTGCAGTTCATATTCGTCGGAAATGTGTATGCCCGAGAGACGACTGAAAAACGCATATTTTGTGGGTAATGCTGTTTCTAAAAATGTTGCTTCCGCATTGACATAGTCACACGGAAAAAATCCTTTCGACTCGCCAACGCGAAAGGGAAGTCGTCGGGGTAGTGCGTGCAAACATATGTGAAATGTGTCGAACGGAGGGTGCGTACCAAATCAACGAGCGAGCTGAACATAAAAGGAGTCAACAAAAAAGTTTATGTTATTTAAAACTTGGACCTATACCTAACGCGCGCAAAATGAAATGGGTATCATAAGAAATAGAATTGTGAATGAGTATAGGAATATGAAGTGGAACCTTATAATTCACATTACACAAGTTGTTTGTGTCACCGCTATACGCACCGGTGAGATGATTGTGATATCACAAGCGAACGGATTGCGTTAAACACCTCCAACAAATACAACTGGACGTAGCGCTACGGAAATGCGTGTAAACTTTGGGACGCATCACGAGTGAAATGGGGGGGCAAACAGTCTCATTCTCGCGAGAAATAGTCGTCCACATCCGTAACAACTGGTCCGCTACATCATGTCCGCGAAACGAGTGATAGCGTTTGAGCGACACATCGAACGAGCAGACCACCTGGACTTCGACTGCAAAAGTTGTGTCACGTTGGTAGGCCTCGGAATAGGATACATAGTTCGGTGGTTGACACGACGCAAGGGATTCCGTGAAAGCTTCAAAATCGGAATAGATCACGAACTGAGTGCGCTGTTTTCGATCGCAATGTACGTATTTCTTTGCGTCTGCTCGTGAAAGTAAAATTACACGCGCTGTCGCTCCCGTGTAACAATCGTGCGTATTGAATATCACCGAGTGTCGGAAAACGCGTAAACAGATGTCGCACGACAGAACGCGATGTGCATTCTTCGACAACTGACTACCGGTAATCTCCCCACATCCTTTGTCCAGCTGTAATTCTGTTGATACAGTAAGAGATTGACGTGATGTTGCTTTACCACTTGCGGGTAATAAATGTGGAGTACCTCACACGCATACCGTAACGCGGACCACACGAGTTGATGAATGTGAAAGAAATTAAATTTGATTTTATGCGTCGAAACGATGTATACCGATCACATGCATCGGTAAAGTAAGTTGTGTCAAATAGACAAGAGTGGATGAAAGTGTGTGCGATACCGTGACGGCGACTTGAATTCCGAATGTGAGTATGGTGATGACAGAGCATTGCAGCAATGCACGAAATAAAAAAGCATCATCATCCTCTACTTTAACGATTCCTTTTTTCGAAAAATTAATAGGGTGAGGGTGACTCGACGAGGGCAGATTCGACACGGTTGTCGACCATGCGGTGAAAGTCAATGCGAACAACGACAATTTGCTTTCACGCCTTTATCGTTATACCGCTCGTGAAACTCGTCGAAACATGTATTGATCAGTGTTACAATATGCATGCGATAACGTTCTTCAGAACCACGAGAAGAGGAACAATTAGAATAAGAAGAAGAAGAAGAGAAGACGCATGCTGGGGAGGAGAGAAATTTTTTTAAACTTTGCTGTTCCGGTGCGGAAAGTTTTTATATCACATATTCACATTTTAAACACACGATAATTTTGTAATAAAAATGTGGTTAACCGTGCAATAATGATAGGAAAGGCACAGCTCTGAAAATGTGAACGGTTGTTGAATATCGACCGCATTGACTACTGCAACGCAAATAATATTGCCGTTTAAAAAGACGAATCTCTCCGACCACTGAAGTGTGACGGGTTCGAAATCTCGCGTATGACGAATCAGGGTGATTCGCATCATGCTTTTGCCTTGCGGTTGGCGATCACTCACCTCCACCTGCGCCCTGCCGTTACCAAGGTTTCGGGCGACAGCGTGATAGCGTTCGAAAGACATCAACGACACTTCCCATTCAGCATCNTAGAGAGAGAGAAGTAGGGTGTCTTCACGATGCAAATAACATGCTCACATCAGTAAAATCTTATGTAGACTAGGAAAAACGTATAAAAAAGAGATTTTCGGAAATGGAAACTCACAGGACCGAAAAACTATTACTACATAAGCTAAAGAAGTGTGCATTCAACAACTCAAGCACACATAGCAAAAAAAGAAGAATCTTCATGACCAACTCACCAAAAGAATTACAGCTGAAGATATTAATGAAGGAGCCTCATTTTCATTGCTAAGAAATGATAACCTAAAGGAGAAACGGAAACTCTTGTTACTGCTATTCAGGACCAAGCAATAAGGACCAGGAACTACGAAAAAATTGTATTAGATCAGGATACAGATGGCCTATGCCGACTATGTAGAGAGAAGCAAGAAACAATCGACCATCTAGTTTCGGGAAGCCCCATTTTGGCTAAGAATGAGTATTTGGAAGGGCATAACAGAGTTTGTTAATATATACATTGGCATATATGTAAAGCTTTCGGGTTCACTGTGAAAGAAAACTGGTATGTACAGGAACCTAGTTGTGTGAACTTGAATGAGAAAGCCACAATCCTCTGGAACCAACCAATAAATACTGGCAGGACAATCAATGCAAATAGGCCTGACATTG
Source organism: Laupala kohalensis (assembly GCA_002313205.1). Classification (NCBI taxonomy): domain Eukaryota; kingdom Metazoa; phylum Arthropoda; class Insecta; order Orthoptera; family Trigonidiidae; genus Laupala; species Laupala kohalensis. The sequence continues at coordinate 45,461 of NNCF01140079.1, forward strand.
TCCTGAAGGATAAGAAGAGTAAGGAATGTCCTTATTTATGTTTCCGTTCCCAACGACATAATGTTGTGAGCAAAGAGGCAGAAAACTGCTCAAATATAAACACCTGGTTATTGAATGCCAAAGAATGAGGGGAATGAAGACAAAAGTCTGCCCTTTTATTATCCGAGCAAATAGTATACAGAAGACAATGTCCAGAAAATTCCTGGAAAGACCTATCAATCTGAGATTCAAAATAGCTACTCTGGGAACGGCTCATATTATCCGGAAAGTGTGCACATAAAATTTCTCAAGGAGACGCAGCCTAAGGGAAATGGAATTTCCTTGGATTCGTTTCGAAATACTCACCAGTTATGCTGAGAAATAAGTCTAATAATCATGATGACGACGATGATGATGATGATAATAATAATATAATAATAATAATAATTTATTACCTGCAAATGGGCAGATCTTACCCGGTGGCAGAATATAAGGAAATACAATACAAAAAATATTAAAACACATCTCACAGAGAACTGAAATCAAAAATTGTTAAATAAATCATTAATCTACCTGATTCAACTAATATGAATGTATTAAATATAAAAAACATTTTACCCTGAGACACCTAAAAAATTGATAAAAACTTATTGCACATTTTATTGTGCTGATGACCCAGACACTCGATTTACCTCTTTCGTGCACTTCACTTCATTTTTCCGTTAGCTCCTTTTCTAAAACACACATTTCCCTCGTATAACTTCACTTCACTACCCACTATCACTCCACTAGCTTTCCATCTACACTAACGCACCCTTTCTTCCAGAACTCGTCTTATCTTTTTAATTTGTCTGCTCCCCTATTCTTAGAGCGTTTCTGAATTAAAGAGAGGTTTCTGACCACGATAGCGCTCCCACAACATTCTCAGTTAAATTGTTTCAGTCCCTGATTGATCTATTGAGAAACGAGTATTTTCCTACCTCTGTTTATTTTTTGTTTCCTTTTACCAATTTCGAAAAGTGATCTTCTCTACCCAATCTATGTGGTTTTTCTAAACGCTGTTTGATATGCCGCCACGCTGGTTCGTTTTAAGTCTACTGAACAGACATCCCAGTCGCGCTCTTTTTCTACGAATTTGGAGATGATCTATTTTTATGTAATTATTAGCATTATTACCCATGATTTAATCCCTTTTTCCTTATTTTTTTTCTAATTTTTCTATTTGATATTTTTATAAGGATCCCATCCTGCCGATGCATATTTCAGTAGAGGTTTAACAAGGGTTGTGTACGCTAATTCTTTTGTCGTCGGATTACTGCCATTCTTTAAAATTCGTTAGAGACTTCCAAGCTTTTTGTGCAGCAGGCCACTCTAATGTAAAGAAATGACCCGATCAGTCGAAGGTCTTAAAAGAAGGCTGTAGGGGGTGGTATCCCCCAATCGAGAAAAGCGATTCAAACTACATAATATGGAATCGACGACGATTCATCAACGACACACAAAATTCAAAAACTGAGGCAATTGAAGTCGACTACTTAATACTAAATTGTTCATTATCGATTTGAAACGACTGAAATTATGTATGAGTAAATATTGACAAGTTTATTGGAATAATATCTCAGAGTCTATATCTGAGGTACATGCATTAATTAACTGACTAGTAGTACCAACAATTAATGATGGCTGAAAAAGACGTAAAAACGTAAAAATGACCACACTTTAAAAGGAGTGTGGGGAATATTTATTCATGATGTTGGTAGAATGCCAATTACACAAGTTCTAAAAGTAGTTATCTTCACCGATTATGTCTGGAAAAATAGAATAGGTCTGCGCAAAATTATAAAAAGAGAATCATTAAAATATTTGCTGTCTCTCTTCGTTTATTAAATCTGTTAGTGTACACTTCATTGTTCTTCAGGAATTATTTTTCCTTGTACTCTTTAATATATTACATTGTCCGGTATCGTACTGCGTATTATATCGAGCAATATCTACTCTTCGCGATCAACCACGAAAGTCTCACGCACAATTTCAACGTGGAGTGTAAAACAATGGGTATTTTAATATGCTGCGAAATCCCATACATGACTGATCGTAGCAATTGCGTGCGCATTGTGTGGTTATCAGAAACGTGCAAAACAGTGGATTCTGAGAAATATTTGCAGGCAATACACAGGTTGGATGGTGGACAGAAATAATGAACATAAAGCTTTCACACAATAGCAGGTATCGTTTACCAAAGAGATTAAGATTCAATCATACAGATTTGTGCTGTATTTCATGAACAGTGCTGAAGGAAACAGAATATTTGGTACGTTTGCAATAACGATATGATGTTATGACGCAAATGTTGAAAATAATTTGTAAACACAAAAATTCAGTGAAGATAACCCATTCCGTCAAAATGTGTCACATCATTGTTCATCATTCCGTGTTTCGTTATTAATTTACACTTTTTTTGTAAATTGATTAGTATAAATTATATTTTAGTTCCATATAATATTCTGCATGTGTTCATAGTTACAGTACCTCCATCCCAACAAAACTATAATTTTGCTATCTTCTACAGTGGCTTACATTCAGTTAATGCGTTGTCTCTTTCATCACGACTCATGATTAACAGGTAATATCTCAATATCTGCAATGGATGTACTCAACTTAACTGAATTTGATGGGTCAATACGACAAAGCTACATTGCAAGATTGATGAACTTAACAGGAAGTATATTCCACGCAAAAAGCAAAAGAAGAAGCAACATACATACTTTGACAACGTGTTGAAGTTTTAAAACTATATCGAAAGTTATTTTTATATAAGTCCAACATTGTTTCGTTCTCTTGGCGTTTAAAGCTTTCTTTTGATATTCATCATAAATATCATTAGAAAATATCATACATTTTTAGCAATCCAAAGTACATCCTCTCGAATAGTCTTGAAAAAATGTATTATTGTCGAATACAATCTGACAACTAAATGCAAATTTTAGGGTAGAATAACGATAGGTTCTCGTAAAACAATATCATCGCATCATTGGGATAAATTGGCAAGTTACATACTTGTCACTTATGTTAAATTAGCAAGTAGCAAACATTTTCTGCAAACCACTTTTATGGTCCATAGAAATTCATTTCATTTATTTTGACAAGATGTATGCGTTCAATTGTGAAAAAAAATTATTAATTTAATGTGATTACGGATCACCAAAAAATCTCGTAATATATTGATTTTATTAAAAAAATCAGATTGAGTTTACAGTTTTTTACTTCTCATTTGGATCTAATAAATATGTAATTTGTCTACCAAGAAGTAATGAAAATTGCGGATTGAAAATAGAACTTATTTTGTGTAGCATGGTTTATTCTCAAAATTTTGTGCAACTGTCTTGCGATAATCCATTGGAATGTGGTTGCCAAAAACAAAATACATACAATACAGGAACTGATTAAACTGTGTCACAGATGTACACTGTACTTGTAACCGTACCATGACAAAGTCAAAGAATACTAGATGTGGTGGGGAGGTTTAGCGTATGATCCCCAAACCATAACCTCAGATATGGTGGGTACGAATATGAATGGATTATTCCGTTCAACAGCACGTCAGCGTATCCAAACACAATCGTGATTTAGCTCAAGACAAAAACCATTTTATCGTTGAATAACAGTTCTATTCATTAGCTCACTCAATGCTCTCAATTACGACACAACTGAAAGCATGTACCCGATGAATACATGCATAGGATATACATGCCCGAAGGAGTACGAAAATGCACTCATAACTCTACGAACTGATTACGAACCATTCACGTCGATACCCTGGGAATGACTTTCTGTGGTCGATCAATCAATCAATCACAACGGTTCTTCTGTCCTGGTGGCATCAATAGGATGCGGCGGCTGTGGAAACCCTCTGTCCTATCGTCAACGCCCCCTATACCACCCACTTAGCAATTTTGCAGATCAGTATATCAACGTGTCAATGCTCCATACTTGATGAAGGCCACTGATATGCACTATAGGCGGTCGTTGCTACGTGTGTGAAAATTCAGACTCACGTTATGGTACATGTGAAACTATGTTCGCGTGCCGTCGACAAGAGATAAGAGGTATAATTACGTGGCGTAGAGAATAGTGACAAACTGTGACAAATTCCCAATATTTCCTCTAGCTAAGCACATATTTTGCGTGAAAAAAAATATTCGAATCAGATGAACTTTATTTCAAGGAACTCGGAGCATACACTGAGGATGCAAATCTCTTTCAAAAGGAAATCCCAACTAAATTAAGTTTAATACGAACTGTGTCCGTCAATTCGTTTAATTCTCTCATACCATAATGGGGTTGAATATTTTGTATATACAACCAGAACTAATCTATCTATACAGTTCCCATTTGCACAAGTCGGTTAATGAATAAAGTAAAATAATGGTTGAAATAGATATTTTATAGAAGCTTTTACTCATCTTGGCACTTTCTTTTTAACATCAAGAGCAGTGATTATGTGTATCTCACCTAAAGTATAACAGAGTTTCCATTAATCGAACAGCGAGACGCAAAACACATTTCTGACAGGATTACAAGCGCAACTACCAGCTCAGTTCCGTTACCGCATCAAAGCTGCAACACTGAACACCAGCTGCAGCTCAATTTGTTTTTGTATTATGAAACAGTTGAACTCAATCACATTTGCTTCATTGTTCTGTAGATCTGCTTTCGATGGTATTGAAAGCGCTAGATTAAACCACATGCGAGGTATTAAAAGAGCATAAAAATGTATGAAGGAGAAATAAATACCTTACAAAAACTGAAATTTTATACATGTTTGAGATGGTAAAAATGAATATGCTGTTAACATCGTTTATTTACTAAGAGGTAGTTTAGGAGTCGACAGGTATTAAAGCTGTATTCCTTACGTGATCCACTAAGTAACTTCTTACAACTATCGATTTGTCACAGAAGCGAGTGTTTCAACTATGACTTACAGGGTTCTCCTCCCAATGTTCCATAAAAAGTACTCGTGAATTTGCGAGAAGAACTTGCGGAGAAAATCTCAAACAAAATTTCATCGCATCAAAAAATTGTATATATCCTTGAAGTGGCGTACTGCTACAATCATATAATCGTCAGTAACCTTCCTGAAAGTAACTAGAATTTGCGTAGCATAATATTCCTCTCTCCTTGTCACGCAACGGCGGCAATTCCTCCAAGCATCGCTAACGAGACCACGAACATTCAAACCACAGAAGCCACGTAGTCCCCGAAACCCACTCACTTGGATCTGACCACACAATCCCTTTAGCACACACACTTTACTATACTGGGTCAAATCATTGTGCACCTATCTTAAGACTCGCAACGGTGTTGTTCTACGCCAATGAACTGCTGCTACTGTCAAGAATCCGTCACATCCTGTTAAGCAACCTCTCTTAAATTCAAAAACGTTCTAAGAAAAGGGGAATAGGCAAATTAAAAGGATTAGGCAGGTCGGGAAGAATGGATACGTTAGTGTAGATGGGAAGCTAGTGGAGTAATAGTGGGTAGTGAAATAAAGTGATACGAGGGAAATAAATGATTTAGAAAAGGTGGGAAGGGAAATGTGAAGTGCACGAAAGGGGTAAATCGAGTGTTTGGGTCATCAGTGAAATAATAT
>NNCF01140080.1:0-15164 GCA_002313205.1 Laupala kohalensis
TTGAGTCCAGATATTGGGACTCGAGAATACCTTCCAGATATCTTTCGGATGGACTCCCATACTTTAGTGGACGATGTTGTTCTATTATTGGTGCTTTCTTTTTCTTTTAACTGGTTTTTGAGATCTATTATTTTAATCTTGGTCTTCATTTCACGACTTCTTTGTTTTGTAGCTCTGGTAACGATATACCAACCTCCTGTAGTTTCTCTTTCTGCATTTCGGTGGTACCACCACTAACATTTCCTCTCGCTTTGTCTCGCTATGTGTATCTATTTTTATTCTTGATTCACAATGCTCTTATTTTAGACAACACTTTACACTGGACGCTCAAAACATTTGATAGTTCATTAATCTACATCATTAANTTATAGGCTTCTTTTTGATGATTAGTCACAAGTCCTTTGTTTGAGTACCATTATATTGCTAAAACCATACCAGGAAGTTAGCCGGTACCATTAATTACAGATAAGCCTTAGTTCACTCTGTAGAGGCTAGAGGCCAACAACAGAAAATAGACGATCACAGAATGACTCGAAAATGTACAGGAACCAATCATACCATGTAATTTGGACAAGTTAAATAATTTTAACGCAATTATCACATGCATCATATGAACGAGCAGGTTTGTACTTGTAACAATTTAAAATTTAATAATGAAAGATTTTAAAATGAAATAACATGTTATGATGAGGTGTTGTTCCGCGATATATCTAACTGGATGTTTGAACATATGTCTTTTTAGCAATATAATGTATACAATGGTACTCAAACAAAGGACTTGTGACTAATCATCAAAAAGAAGCCTATAACATCTAAAGATGGGGAAAACATATCCCCGAAACTTTATGTAGATTAATGAACTATCAAGTATTTCGTGCGTCCGGTGTGAAGTGTTGTCTAAAATAAGAGCACTGTGAACCAAGATTAATAATATAAGACATCACTTCTACCTAATTTATCTATTTTTATCTTTAGCTTTCCTTCTCGCATGCGTTTCGCTATTATTTCTTTCACCTTGTCAGCGGTTTTTCCCTTTATGGACGATCAAGAACGCTTCCTTGCCCGTACTTACACGTTGACTCTCTCTCTCTCACGGTACTTTTTTCCTGTCTTACCACACTTGCATAAGTATCTTTGCAACACCGTTGCACTTTTAAGTTCCGGTCCTATTCGATCCTCCAACTCAATCATTATCTCCAAACTCATCGCCCTCTCCACCCTCTTTTTCCTCTCTGGAGACTGTTATTCGTTCCCTCTCAAGAAACCTTCTAGCCTTTCCGTCAATTCATTGTGCCTTTCATGCATTAATTCGATCATCCTTACTCGCCTCAAACCACCTATATTAGCCTTTAACCATGTCAATCGATCATTTATCTCCTTCGATCAACACAACAAGGAAACCTTCACTTTTCTCTAGCAATACTTCTTCAAACCTCTGAATCCTAGCATTTAGCAATTCCTCTAATCCCAATTTCAATCGATGTTCTACGTCGTCTAGTCTCCTTCTAGTGTTTTCTTCCTCAACCCGTATCTTCTCTTTCTGCTGGTCATATAATTCTTACATCCTGTCTATACTCGTCCTGACCTTGTTTATACTGCCTCCTGCTATATTTTTTAATTTCTCGTCTCCTAACTCAGCAATAGCTTTATTATACCACCACCCTAACTGCATTAACTTCCTTTTCCTTGTTACATGAGTTGCACTTACAATACCTCCACGTCGATCATCCTCTCTGTCTATACCCTCCTTGTTATACATTATTACTGTCTTAGTAATTCCTAACTTTATAAAACTTGTAAATATGAATTTTATTCACTTTCATATGTTTCTTATGAAACACATCTATTCTCTTCCCAAATGTGTTTTCTGTTTCTTCTCGTGTTTGTTTTTAAGAATTTTCTGAATATTGCAATGTTTAAAACTCATTATAATATAGTTTATTCAGCTTCAAGTTCCCTATCTAACTCCGTTTACTGTGATCAGACGCTATCAACCGTTTTCAAGTTGTGGCTGATAGTCTGTAAGATACATACACCTCTCCCCGAGACGTAGCTTCGTACTACAACGTATGTATCAAAAAACCAAGAATGTCAAAACCCATTGGACATATGTCATGGAAAGCTCTGAACCACACCAATGAATTTAGTTCAATTTTCCCCTTGCAGTTAGATGTTATGCACAAACATTCGTAATTTCAGCACACCAGCAAAACCTATCGGCGACAATGCAATAGTACTCTTGTTGTTGGCTGTTGTGTCCCTAGAGGTGATTTCGCTGATTTCTACTCTTACCTATAGTATGGTCCTCGTATAATAATCATGCATAGTCCATGGAATAAACATCGCGCAGCCGTCGTATAATAGGACTTGTTAGAATTACGTATTACATATTTAATCATTTAAATTAGGTTCATACACCATTTTTGAGCGGTTTTACAGCAGCGCACAACGTTCAGACCTTCTTACATTACTTTTCTGTGAAGTTTCACCACATTTCATCACAATTGTCCTATTTAATTTTCCTTGCAGAAATTATTCCTGTGCTTTAACAAAAGGGATATTCACCTTTTTCTATTATCTTATTACTTCTGTTCCATATATCCAACTTCTTCAAAAATTTTAATATTCACTCCTGATGATAGTTTGTGCTTTCCCTGTAAATCTTAGTGCATAGAAAATAATGTTACCTGATTTTNCGTCATATGCACGTGAACAAACATCCTCGTATTCGAAATCCTTTTTAAGTTTTATCGGCTCGTATGGGTCTATTTTCTTCAAATTTTAGCCACTGTTTCCAAAAATACTTATCTTTCAATTTATTGTGAATGTTACTGACACAACCTTTTATAAATATCACTTTTTGTTACAAACCAAACGTTCGTAAAGCTTTTAATTCTACTGCCCTATCTACTACGAACTCTAAGTTATTAGTGTTCTGAGAGACACTTACCAAGTGTATAACTATTCTGTGAATACATAAGTATTCTTTGGTCATAAACATTCTTTGGAGATTACAAACTCCATGTGAATTGCAAGTTCCATGACAACAATCGATATCACATTCATGAACGTGTTCACTATAGATAGTCTGTGCGTCTGCTATATAAAGGGTACCATTCGAACCACTACCAGCGCATTAGCTCAGTCTTCATTCCGTGGGACACGACGTTACTCTGCTGCGGCAGTGTATAAATTCAAGTGACATGCTGTCACTCTATCACTAGTCGTCGTCTTACTAAAGCATTAGCCCCGGCTTCCTTCAGAGGCGTCGCTATGACACTCTGGAGATTCCACGTCGAAATACGTGACAGGGTGTCACATTCTACGTGCATCTGCTATTTATCGTCCTCCGGACATTGAACAATGTTTCAATGATACGGCCTATCTTTTGAACCGTGACTCTTATAAAGAGTGACACAACTGCTGCATTGTTACTATTCATGGCATAGTGCTATGAACAATTCAACGAGACATTGAACATGCTTGTTCACATAAGTTTTCTAAGTTTCAGCTATTCTCACTATAACAATTCTTCAAAGTTGTTACGAGGAAGCAACTCTACTTTCATGCAAGACCACGGTAATTGCGACCATGGCAGCGAAGGACCACATCGCTACAACGCACTACATCATTAATAAGTATTAACACTCGTGCTAATTAAGAATTAACGAGATTCGCATATAGATTAGAGGTTTCACTCAATCTTGTGCATCATTAAAATCCTGCTAAATTCACGGTTATTTTTAACCACTAATTATGTCTCGCAGGTATTATTATGTATATGAAATCCAAGTTTGTTACGGGGGGTTTAACTCAAAAACTTGAGTTCTAAAGGGGTCTTTTTTTATGCGTAGACCAGATGCGGTCACGCTTCACCTTTTGCTTACTCACTTCGTAATTCTGTTTTAATCATTGGGAAAAGGCTTGTATAAGGGATCTCCGCAAACAATGGTTTCTATTTTATGATAAAGATTTATCCATGTAGCTCTTCTAAATTCAACATTCTCAGAGCATTGGTTGCCCACAACAGCCAAATTCAAATTTGTTTCTCAGGAGAATATTTACGTAATTCTGTTTGTGTAATTTTAATATATAAGTATATGTATATCTTGTTCAGTAAATGTGTGTTTTGTGAATCTGAAACGTGCCTTATAAGAATCTGCTTTCATACTCATCTATCATGCTTGTTGAAACAAACTAGTCCCCCCATATCCTCTCCTGTGATACAGCGAATGGTTATTCGTTTGTAACACTTTTAAACATCTTTATATAGAGCCCTTTTTACACACCATCACTCCACTTAGCAACCAATAAACAGTCCCAGTGAAAAAAAAGTACAGAAGTTTCATTATCCCTTCTACAAATTAGTGACACAACAGGCGGCATTAAGGGTTAGGACTATAGAAATAGTTAATCGACGGCGCCGAAAAATTGCTGTAGATAAATAGTTTTACATTCCTGCGGGGGAAATAGGTTTTCTAATTGATGTAACAAGTACTTCCTCAAACATTGCAGCGAAAACTATAATTAATAGAGCACCTAATGAAACAACCTAGAGACATTTCTCGTATATTACTTCTGATGAAACAAAGTAAAACTAAGGAGAAACATACGGGAACCATGGTCGGACTCCATCAACACTAAAAAACTCTGTTTCAAGATATTCTGGAAAAGATACATACAAGGAATATATTCTGATTTATAAATCCCTTTCCGACCAATTTCACCACACTGTCGGTATAAGTTCTCGCCAGTCAGATACTTAAGCAATGCAACCGTTCCACTGCAAAGAGAGCACTAATGTTAGTGCATGACATTACGGTCTCATTTAACGAGCGTTTTGTATTGTAGTTTTACATTTTGTTTTTTATTCTCTTCGCTCCCTCATCTCAAAATGCGAGCCAAGTCTCCGCCAGCTCTAAACACACTTAAGTTACATAAGCAAGTTAGAGGAGGGCTTCCATGAAATAAACTCGGATTTGAAAGTTGGATATTTAACTCAAAGTGTTTTGATTGAGTGAGTTATATTTTGTGGGTTTTCAGCCGGTATAATGAAGTATTACTTTGTCACAAATTATACAATACATGATAAATTGAAAGGCGTTTCTATGTTGCTAATTGTTTTATTGGTATAAAGCTTTTTCGGCTGCATAGCAACCAACGTCAGCAACATACACTGAAAAATATAGATTTACATAAAATGACAATAATAAAAAAATAATATAAATAAAAAAATAGAAACATAATATGAAAGTATACAATAATTGGGTGAAACAGTATCGAAAGAAGTGTATTTTTGGTTGTTGTTGAAATAAAGAAAGGAAAGAACAATGAAAAATGAATAAAAGAAAACAAATACAGAGTGAGCAAACCGACAAAATTACGTACCTGAGTATTGAGGAATATTTTTGGCGAGTGCGCAGAGTACGCCGAACGGAGGTCATTATATGGAAAGTGATGGGAGTTTGAGGTGGGCGGGGGGAAAAGGGGGTGTCGGAATTTTCCAGGAACTGGCGGCAGAAGACGGAAAGAATTTCCGAGTGTTTTAACTGTTGGAAATGGGGTGCAGTGTCCTGGAGAGTTGTGGGTGAGAGGGAAGGAATTTGAAGGCTAGTTTCATGAGAGGGGAATGAAATTCAGGGATTTGTTCATTTAATAGGGAAATGTTGTTGTTTTTTAGAATACTATGGATATGTAAAATTTCTAATTTGATCCGCGGCCAAAATCTATTTTCTACTTCTAAAATATAAAAATCCTTTTCAATGTTAAATGTGTGTGTGTTTTCTACTAGGTGGTTGGCGAAGTGTGAGACTGGTGTGTTATTTTTCCATGCATTTACGTGTTCCTGTATCCTTTGTTTGAATGTTCGTCCAGACTGTCCGACATACACGGAGGGACAATCACTACATGTGAGAGCATACACTCCACTTCGGAGGAGATGGGGGGTAGGGTCCTTAGTGTATGATCAGGTTGTGTTAAGTGTTTGTGGAGAGAAGAAGGTAGTGTGAATGTTTAAATGTTTTAATGAATTCGCGATTTTAAGTGAGAGTGGGCCTATGAAAGGGATTGCGTGTCTGGTTTGAATATTATTGTTTGGAGTAAGTGATGTGAGGTTCTTCGTGTGATATAATCTAACTTTCTTAGTGATTATNTATCTCAAATTGATCCATTTGCCCTCCTCCATCATCCCTGAAAGTTTGTAACATCATCACTGATACACTCTGTATATGGCGGGGTATAGGACCCCTGCGCCTTACAGAAGCCCTAAAATGTACCGTGGACTGTGTATACTATACCGTAGTATACTATACAGTAGTATTAACTCTCAACGAACTGAAACAGTTACTAAAGATAGAAATATTAAACTATTTCGATTATTTGGTAGGTAAATGATATTAATAGCGGAAAAAGAAAATTAATAAGTATAAATAAGTTATAATAAGAAATGTTTTTATTGTCATGACTATTTTTAAATATTAATTTTAATTTTTAATCTCAGCTATTGTTATACATACTTAAATGACTGTTCCGTTCATTGAGCACCGTTGGGAACCACGGAAAACCAACGGTTAGGGCAAGCGCGCTAAGCATTAAAAAAAAGAATGTGGTAGATAACTGGAATCACACAAAAATTCGGTGACAGAATCAAATAAATTCATAGAAAGAATACATACTTATCTGCAGGGCAAATAATATATTCATACATACCAATATACTCAAATAAATCTTGTTTACTTATTTACCTACAAATATGTACATGTACCCACATCCACATATGTACACATTTTTTAAATCAATGAAAACATACTAAAATAGAATACTAATATTACTACTACTACTAACAATAATAATTTAAACAGATTTAAATTAAGTGTGTTCATTCTGGTCAATCTCCTTCATCAGATCCGCCTCCCTCTTTTTTTTCTAACAATACTCAGAAACTTGCTGAGGAGTAAATCAACGGAGACCCTATTATCTCGCATTATTTCAAAAGCTACAGTGTAATTTCTTGGTTTACTATCTTATCCTCCCTCAAGAAGCCACTTTTTTCTACCTATTAAAGTGTCAACGCAATTTAGCATAATGTAGACACAGTCTTCTAGTTCTGTGTATAAAGGGCATTGCGAATCTCGATGCCCCCTCAATTTCCTTAATTTCCATCCCCAAAGTCGAAACCAATCGTAACCTGCTCTTGCTATCTTGTTTAATTTATCTGTGTACGGTTTTCGCCTCCAGTCTCCTGCCACAATATTCTGCACGATTCGTGACCTCTTTTCCTGTCTCAGCCATTACGTTTTGTTTCTCTATACCATCAAGTCTCTGAATAATTAATTCATAATCAGATCTCGCCGGAGCTGTCTGCCACCGGCAGTTTCGATTATAGTTCTAATTTTTTGACCCCACTCATCGTTACACGTTAACTCGTAACAATATGATATATTGTTGTTCCTTTCCCCATTTCTTATTGAAACCCAATATTTAATTGCCCTCATCATAATTTTAGTTCTAACGGAAAAACTCCGAATTCCCAAAGAGTTCACAGTTAGCTGTACTCGGAGGTACGTCATGAGTATTTTTCAAGAATTTATTTTGAAGCGAATTAAGCGAGGCGCTATCCCCAACACCTCATATTTGAGTTCTACACGCTACTGCAGGTACAAATAGTGACAAGTATATTGTTACTACAATCCTAGGGTCGATGTCAGTGATGGTTTCAGTACTTCTTTAATTTTCATTTAGAACATACATGCCTTTTTGTTTCGATTTTTGTATGTCTTGGCCAGGTTACGTTCATGCTTATTTTGACACCTAGATAAGTGTACTCTTTAACTTTCTCGCGCGGTTGACGTTTGTCATTCCAAATTTTATTTTTACTAAACATCCATTGGTTTTTGAATACCACGACTGGTTTTATATATGTTCAGATATACAAATTACCCTAAGAATCCTCTTTTGAATTCGGAAAGTTTGGACGCTCTACCCGGAATTGCTCCGGAAGATAACAACGCATCGTAAATGGGAGCAAACATTTGCAAAATATACATAACGGGAAATATGTGTAATAACAATATTAACTAAGATTCGTTTTTTTATTCGCTTTACGGCTCACCGAAAACGAGATCATTAGTCCTAACATTTTTTTGTAGGTAGGGAAAATGCTGTTATAGTATAGGGAAATTGTCATTTAGTTATGTGATCGGTATGTAGGATTATTTTATTTTTTCATTATCTATGATAAGATGAATTCAAACAATTTTTTTTTGCAAAATCGGACTGGAGCATCGCGAGAAAATTGTATGAATGTGCATTTTTGATGCATTTTTAGTGCATCGCTACTCTATTTTTCAATATCTCCGGTTCTAATGATCGTAGAAAAATAAAAAATAAAAATAATAAAGAAATACTCGTAAATAAATAAATAAATACTATTCCTTTATAACTACTTCAAAAATGAATCCTAACCTCAAAAAATCATAATGTATAAAATTTCGTTTAGTTTCACTAAAAATGCAATAACGCAAAAATTCAGTGAAATTCCGTGAAAATTGAATAAACATGCATGTTTATGCTATAAGCACGTGGATAAATATAAAAAAGAAATTTAGATTATTACGGCCATAATCTGCATTTTTCGAAAAAATTCAAATTATCGCCATTTAATGTATAATTATTCTAGGACAATTTTTGTTTAATTTGTAGATTTTTTATGCAATTTCTTGTGAGCATACGCAAGAACGTGTTACTTTATTTGCAATTTGAAATGTTTACGCTGGAAAATAAATGGAGGCGAAAAGAACGAATGGCAATATGGCAGCGGAAAGAAGCACCAACGGAGTCGTTCATAGATGAGCCATCAGTGTATATGAACATATGATCCAAATAGAAAGTTTTAAGTTCTCCGAGTGCTGCTGGTACACAGCAGCGGGAGTGTCCTGCTTTGACAGTTAAGGAAGCCAAACGTCGATGGTTGGTAGCATGAAGGACCAAGGTGGGGTGAAGTCTGGGTAACTGATGAGGTAGCTTGATGCCTTTTTTTCTCCAGTAGGTTTTTAAAGCGGACACGCGCTGTGTGGGGTAACGTAGGTCTTATAGCGTAACATAAAATGTGGAAGAACGTATGTGTTGGCGAGTGGGGTAATCATCCACCTGTTTCACTCCGTAAAATCCAAGTAAAATATCGCGTCTTCTGCTGAGGGATGGTGGTAAATATCGACTGGTGCGGAAGACACCAGTTGCAATGTGAATTCGTGCATGATGGATACTGTTAAGGGGCCTGAGTGCTGAGGGTAAAGCGGAGGCGTATGCAATACTGCCGTAACGTAATACAGACCGAACAAGACTTATACAGAGACGAAGAAAGAAAGTGCGGTCTGCGGTCCAATGATGGTGCACTTAGGTAGCGAAGGAGGTTCAGGAATAAGTTACAAGGGGATTTGAGTTTTCGTATGTAATTGCGACACGTTAGTGTGCTGTCGAATGTGAGACCTAGAAATTTTGCGGAGTAAACGAAAGGAAGACGTTTACCCCAAAGAAAAAGATCTGGATCATTGTGGGGATAGTATACCCCACAAAAATGCATACAGAATGACCTGGATACAGAAAAACTAAAGCCGGTAGACATGCTTCACTCGTGGAAACGGTTTAAAACCAATTGCAGTTGCCTCTCATGACCGAGATGCTGCTGGACGAACAGTAGATAGCGAAGTCCTCAACTAAGAGCGACTCATGCACCACTGCTCTTGAACCGCTGACACAATGCTATTTATGGCTATGGCAAAAAAAGTGACACTCAGGATTGAGTCCTGTGGGACACCGTTTTCCAAAGTATGACTAGATGACAAACGACTACCGTGGAGAACGCGGAAAGACCGTTGAGATAGAAAGCAGTCCAGAAACTGAGGAAGACAACCTCAGAATCTCCATGAGTGTAATGTGCGTTGGATTCCGTAGTTACAGGTTGTTTCATAAGCTCTTTCCAGATCAAAAAGAATGCCCACAAGGTGTTCTCTCACTACAAACGCAGATGAGATGGTGGTTGACAACGCAACAAGGTGGTCCAGCGTTGACCGCTGTTTTCTGAAACCGCATTGGATATTGGTCAGAATGTTTCGCGATTCCAGTGACCAAACAAGATCAAAATCAGGGGCTGTATCTTTCAAGGATGAGAGTGCAGAGGTTACCTCCGTCATTGAGAAAGGAATGTTATATTCCTCTCCTCTGCAACTGGAAAAATTCAAGCATCGCGCGAATTTTCTTTCGGGGAAACGATGGAGAAAAACAGGAGGAGTTAGAGACTCTTTCGTAGTGCGATGCAAGTTCCTCAGTGATGACTTCGGGTGAACTTTGAAGCTGTCTATTTACAACGAGACCTGGGATGGAAAAAGAGGACCACGGACCTTGAATCTTGCGAACTCTGCCATAAGACTGATGATGGAGTACGGCTTATAAGAGATGAAATGTAGGTCTTCCAGGACGACAACTTAGGAATAGAAAGCGTTTGTTCTTATCCCTTGAGTGATCCATCTCTTGCATTAGTGTGTTAATTAATTTCCGTTTTATTGAAAGGCTACCGCTGTAATGTTTTAGGAAGTGTTACACCACACCACAAACCCAGATGAAGTGTTGGTGCTTTTTTGGGTAGAAGCGGGATTCAACCATAAATACCACAACCCTTATGGTAGATGGCTGCCACCAGCCCAGTTTCCCAGGCAATCAAACACTCGTGTAATAACAATAAAATATTCCTTTAATACAAGTAAAATTGAAATCTGCGTATTTACAAACTTGAACGAACTCTCAAATCATAAATACAAGTATGAATTTGTCATTACACAGTTAATGCTATCTGAAAGCATCAATTACACACAGATATGAATACTGGTGTTAACAATTAATTCGGAAATCTACCCAGATCATCCGAATCTCCAAAATTTACAAGTTGCTATCCCAAAATAACTAACTGTTACAAGTTACGTCATTCGTCCCTAATAGCAATGTAATTGAATTACCGCAGCAATTCTTAAGCGGTCTCACGACCAATACTAGCCAGGTTACATCTCAGTAACCTGCGGGCTCAGTTCACACTCCCGAGTCCCCGAGGCTCTTCATTCCTCCCAATATATACGGAAGCGGAGGTCACGTGACCACGCCTTCGCTACCGCAATGAGCACTCCAAATCATCTTGGTCACCCCTCAGCTTCTGAGAACACTGTGTCTTTACCGATATGACGACGTCCTTCTCGGGATGGCCATTATTTCAGCATCCGGTGGAAGTTTTCCATTTATAACATTCTTTCTTTAGGGATTTTTCCGGCCTCGCCTCGGTACACATGGCGAACAAGTCCCTCTTACAGAAATATTACAAGACAAAGGAAAGGCCAGTACCCTTCGGCCGACGTTCTTCGAGCGCATTGCTCCTTCCCGGAAAAGCAGGAGTCTGGTCCACACATTGAATGGAAAGGCTTAGTGGTGGTCACTTTTCCTTATTTGGCGGCGCCTGGCCCGACCCGTAATCTTCCTAAGAATTTCCGGCTAGCAAAATGCGTGAAAATGTTAGTATTTCACAAATCGATAGACTGAACTGGTCCTGATGTTACAGGAAGGTTTAAATAAATACATTGAATTTATCAACAGTGTTTGGGCAATTGCAAACATATTTCCAAGTTTCCTCACGCAGATAGTACAAATCAATTTTTATCAGAACAACTCCATTTATCAAAATCGGCCTAATACGCGCTACGCCACAGAAGAACATCTATATTTACATCCATAGACTTCCATACGTTACCCTTCCCGAGCTTTGCCGTAGTCGGATAAAAATGGTATTTTAGCGGGTGTGGGCGTTGTGTGTTCTTCAATATGTGGAAACGAAGCTTGTATTTTTAATGCAACGTGCATTTGGTAATCGTTTTAGTAAATGAATATCTCTTGTCAAAAGAATTAATGAGTAACCACTTACAAAAATATCTGAAGTATGCCCCACTCAAGTTTCCAATTACAATTCATGCAAAGAGTAATGGAACTGAACACGCTACAAAACAAAAATTTAAGCAAAAATAAAAAAATTCAAAATACAAATAATGATAATATACTAGAAATATTATACAAGGTGACATATTTCTTAGATCAATCGGATGCAAAATATTTATCATCACAATACATGGTATCCTAAAAACCAAAGTAACGTATTCAAGTAAAGATTGCGTAAACTATCTTCCAAATTGAACTCTTTGGAATTATCTTATTTGCAGATTCAAAGAAAGCGCCTTCAACATTTGGTTTCGATACATCTAATTGTTTGACACACTACATTTGACATTATCGCTAAAATTTAAAATAGAATATCATGAAGCCAATTCGCAAAGATCCGAAGAGATCTCAATTTTTTTTCGACCTATTACAATTCTACCCTTACACGTTCTGTGTAACTGGAGAGTAAAGAGGCCGTGTTTGTAAAGGCAAAAACAAAAGGGAGACCACAAAAGAATTCGTAAGTGAATCTCCAATTTGAAAAAGAATACGTATTTGTAACGGTAAAAAGCATAGGAAGACCGCGTGTAACGACATGGTTGCCTGTGAGAGAAGTCTTGACAGTGTTTGCGTGCGATGAGAGTGTCCTTTTATATAACATTTATAATGGAAGAAAATTAAAATGTTTCAGATTCCTCTCATTTTAAACCAGTTTTGACAAGTGTTTGTTTAAAAATGACTTACTGTACTTAAAATCGCCGTAATTACAATACTTTTAAACACCGTAAATCATTTTGAATGACCCTGTGCATTATCTACGTTCTTCCGACATAATGTATATTTTGTATTTGCCCAGTTACTGAAGGATTCACATTTTCTCGTCTCTTTTTAGTAGTAGTCGTAGTAGTTTTGTTCCAAATGAAGATTTTATTTTTAATTTTTGATCACTATATTAATCACGATGGAACGAAGGTACTTCAGTTTATTTAAACAAAAATAAAATAATTTTTATATGCCCGAATGTAAAATTCTTTGTTGTAATTGTAAATGTATTTCTGGTTCAACGTGTTATACTGTTCGTTTGTTCGTGGTGCAATAGCTATGAATTACACGACGTTAATTTAATGTAATAAAAACGATAATTTATGTATTATTTAACAAAATGTTTAGAATGAAAATGTATGAGCATTGTACGATAAATATTTGTATGAATTATGACTATAGCGCCATGTATTTACTGAGTTATATATTTGTGAATGCTAAAATATACAGAAAAAGAACATTTTCTTACCGTTATTAGTAAATCGATTCTGGTTATTGACAAAACGAAAAGGATTACAAACCGTTCGACAAAGAAAGGACGGATCGTCGAACCTAATTGTACCATCAATTCATTATAGACAACAGGCTCACAGTTGACAGCAAGAAAACGTTTGATAGCATGTGAACACTGACAGGCGGTCTAAGCGACAAAGAGAAACAATACATGGAACATAAATTACCACATAAAGCTTATATCACAAAGAACATAAACCTCACGCTCAATATACCTTTCACTGCATCGAAATATTAATGTTTAACTGAAGTCACTCTTGTGCACGATTTACCTTTATTTCTATCAGCATAAAATAATGAAGCACGATCAACTGTGAAACTGTTTCCCGAACAAGTTATCAACAGGACTTGGATCGATATACACAAAACATGGGTAAAATATGCACTAAATTTTTTCAAAATATTAACCACATTCTAATTACCTAATTTACCAAAATGTTCGAAATACGGAATTCAAAAAAAAGTTAGGTATGTATCTACTTACTATTATGAAAGTGCTAGATTACATTGGATTAATTGAATAATTATGTTATGATGAATGAAAATGATGATGAAAGACGGGATTGAGATTTGAAATCGAGATCTTCAGATTAACGCGCTGATGCTCTTACTATCTGCGTCAACCCTCGCCGTTAACCTCTAGACCCTGCCTACCATTTATTTTCAACTTGCGAGACCCACAGAAGATCCGGAGTTTAATCTCGGTCCCGTCTCCCATTTTCATTCAACACAACATAATTAATCTGTTTCATAATGGTGAGGTTCACCGTAGTTTGAGAGATTTCTGTATGTTAAATGAATAATATCATCTCGTTCATGCAGTATAAACCACATTTCAATAGTAAAAAGTACATTTCGATTGATCACAGTAATTAAACCTAAAAATGTTAAACAAACAAAACTCATTCTAAATATGATTTTACTTGCACTGCTAAATTATTTAAATGGTGTAACGCTGTTAAAAATGCCAGAAATTGATTCCTCAAAGTCGTAGTAAATCAGATAAAAAATTTACAACATATGCAAAATTCAAGTCCTCATTATCAATGTACGTTCATTTCAATATGAAGCTATGAATTATACAAAGCTATACACTTTTGTCAATTGCTTAACAACCCACTTTTGAAAAGTATGCACTAACCTCATGAATTTTGTTGCATCCCTGCAGTGTACCAATTTGTCATTAGAATTACACAGCAAACAACTGTTTCAATTAACAAATAACAAATGTTCACATACTTCTTCGTTGAATATTGTAATGTCTGATAATTTACAATAAATATTGCAGTGGAAATAAAATTTCTTAATCTAAAAAAGTTACCAAATACTCGCGACAGTAAATCCAGATAATAATAACAATTGAATCAAAATCAATCTTCTCATATCCTGACTAATAATAATTGAATAGTTTATACAAAAACAATGATTAAAAAGAATAATGTTTAATTAATATTTATTCAAAATAATAAAATTTATTTAATACAAAGTTATACTGCAGTATTTGAAAATATCTCAAATATTACTTTCAAATTTATGAATATTTCCTGTCTTACAAATGTTCAAAGTGACACGGGTAAACATCAAGACAATATGAGAATTCCTCCCAGGTGCGTAGCAATGAGTCACGGTTTGCAGAGAGAATGGGAGTAGTTATTGTAAGTTTTATGTCACAGATGCCAATGAATAACGAGAGGCGAAAATATATTTTTGACACACGATTTTTAAAAAATGCAATAGAATTATCCCACAAATTATTTGTTCATACGAAAATTTGCTTCATAAATACGTTTCTTTTTAAGGTTTTGAAAGTGTTTCATGTTACTAGTGGTAATATTTTTCTTTTTTTTCTTTTTTTTTTT
>NNCF01140083.1:444-33312 GCA_002313205.1 Laupala kohalensis
ATATATATATATATATATATATATATATATATATATATATATATATATATATATATATATATATATATATATATATATATATATATATATATATAGCATAATTAAACTTTTGTAATTGGAGACAATTAAAAGAATCCATACTGTTCTATCTTTATCGAATGAGGTCCACAAATCAACGTAGTTAAGAGAGATTATGGAATCTGATAAGATTGTCAGGGAGCTGCCGTGAAGATCTTCGTTCCCAGAGATATGAGTAAGAGTGCGCACCCAGCGCCCGTGTAGAATGGTCCTTGTCCACAACCTCGCTTTGAACCCACAACACAGTGGTTCTCGTCGAGTTATCCCTGTTTCGTTTTTTCTTCTGTAACTTCTATTCAATACCTAAACCATAAATGTTATTCGGATAATGAAAGACTAAAAGCGAGATTTAAAAAATAGAGCCAGCGGATTTTTACCTCCCCTCCCATACTCTCACCCCACCACTGAACTTCCATAGAAAATTGTATATTGTTCAAACGATTTTGAAAATGATTACCATTAATCACGCTTTTCTCGAGGCAGAACCTAAACTACATTTATCTTTTTCTTTGCGACCTTTCTAAACGTTTGTCCGAAATTACTTCTAATAAACACAAGCGACCATTAGCTACTCTGAGGCAATATGCTATCATTCCAAACAGAGTCACATCCTCCCCTTCTTCCTATAATCAACAAGGTATTTCTTTCGCCCATATAGCCTACGACAACCATTGATAGAAGCGATGTCAGGACACGGGAACTTCAACAAGTACTGGTTTACGAGGGGTTTGCGTCAAGAACCTGACTGTGTTTGTGGGCAAGGAGACGAGAGTGTGGCACACGTCTTGTTTGACTGCAGTCTTTACGACCAGGAATCGTAGAGTGCTCTGCGACGACAAAGACTCTTCGTGTGGACAGATTTCTCCAGGTTAATAAGTTCACAAGTTCTCTTCACTGCAACGGCGGAATATGTAGAAAAAAATATCGGATATAAGACAAATAATAATAATTTCTAGAGAGTAGAATGAACAGACCATCTCGTGGTTAGAAAACTGAAATAACACTGGGTAAATTGAGAATGACCTTACAAAAAATAATATATAAACAAAGATTAATATTGGATGTCAATACTGTGAGAGACAAACATTACTTTGCCGAAATTCCCGGTATTCACTTTTTAGTGGCGTCACGGGAAATGAATGAAAAAAAGCCTACTTTATTCTAAGTAGTGTCAATATTCGTTGATTGAATATTTTTGTCATCGCGTTTCTGACCTGGCGCCTTTTCGGATGTCACAGTCAGAAAATGGTCGTAAGATCTTCCGTCTAACCAATCCAGTTGTTTGGTGTTTAACAACAAACTTATAGAATTTTTACCGCATTGCCTATTATGAGTGATCATGTTCAGTTTTGAACACTAAATCAAGCTTGTGACAGTAGTAAGGAGGCGTGAATGAATTCATTATCCGCTGACCTATTCAACTGCTCAATTGTTCTGAGGAGTATGAGCGGAGTGAAACCACGAATAATACTGTCATCTCATCAGGGGTAAAGTCACAGCTGATACATATGGAATAACGCCTGCTAACACTTATGGAAGATCTCTCACGTGCACCTGTATGTGGAAAATTTTTCATTCTCGGCGTGCTTGATGCTGTACTCATTGGGTTCAACCTCGTCAGCAAAATCATCTATTCGACACTTCTTAGACGCCTGATATTACAAATATATGGATCTGTGACAAAAACCGAAAGCGACATATCCGAAACGACCAAATGTGTGACAAAACCCCAAATTCCTTTACCTGCGTCGAGGAAAAGACCTTCCGAAGGGACTCTAACAGGTAGTCCCACATTTCCTTATCCGTTGTGGTAATATTTTTCCTTTATTACCAAGTCAAAATTCTAGTTCATATTGCTGTTAAATTAAGTAACAATCTTACATTATTAAGTAACAGCTCATTATACTCCTGTGAGATTGACGAACAACACGAAATTTAAATCCCAATCCTACGACGTCACGTTCCCGAAATGTTAAACCTCCTTTTAATGCAGAGTTAGCATTCTTAAATAAACGAACGCTGGAAAGAAATCTATAATAACGCTTTTCAATTCTGGAACAAAACATCAGTCTTCTAAGTGTCACAACGTTCGATACAGAGCTAAAGTACATAATTGTGTTTGTTTCAACTTAAGCCCTTAATTGACATGAAACTAATGATTGTAGGAGGATTTGAATGGTTAGACGAGAAATTAAACTATTAATTATTTTAAATCTTAAAAAAAAGGATGTTGTCATTATTTATGTTACGCTCGCAACGAAATCTCTTAGCGGAGAAAATGTATTTTATTTTTGTATCGGGAGAAATACTCTCGGAAAGTTATTGAGAGTATTCTGAATGTTAAAGTAGTTAATGAATTACACTTGTACTGCCGACTACGCTGTGGAGTTATATTACTTTCTGTTATAATTAAGAGTGGACAGAAATTTAGACTTCATTATGTTACATTTTTTTGCTGAAAGTCTGTCGGAAAACCCTACAGTATTAAGGTTTTTGATGGCAAATTTTATTGAAAAATTCGCAAAAATTAATGTTCAATAATTAAAAAATACTATATATTTCATGTTTTCTTATAAGCTAATAATTAGTGTGAAACTTGAATGAAGAGTTAACATTGTGGGCGTACTTAAACTCGACAGATCCTCAGGAAGAAGGATAACTTCACCATTAAAGTCGACACTTCCTTAAGGATTAGGTCTACGCCGGTCTACCTGTGCCCGTCCTGTCAATGGGGCCGGTGGGCAGTTCTTTCAGTAAATGAAAGTTTTACCACAAAAAAAAAATTTCTCCATAAAAATTGTAATTGTTATAGAATAAGTGAAATCTACGCTTAAAATGACGAAAAATGATACCAAACACGACCTTACTGGCATCAAATGCTCATTTGACTAATAATCATTAGTCCAGTAATTAGGTGACGAAAAGAAGCATGTCAAAAAAACGTTTTTTCCCCTTTCAATTTTGTTTTAGGTTTTCACCTATTACTTTAAAACAACGCATTTTAGAACAAAATATTCTTAAACAGAACAAATGTACATTAAATCTCTAACAAATTACATTCACCAGTCTCTAACAGTTTTATCACCAGTCGAATGGAAAAAGCTAAAGAGCGTGATTAAATTAAAAAAAATTCTATAATGGATTTAATTGAATTATAACTTGAGTACTACAAACTTTTAGAGAAAATGTCTTCATACGAAACTGAAATACATTAAACGTCCTGCAAAACGTGTTATCCTGGAACTTTTTTGATAATCTGTTCCTCTCCTGTGCGTGGAAGTTTTGTGCACATCTATGTCGAAGAGTTTATACGTATTATTTAATTGCATCAAATAGGGTAGTTCTGATTTTTGATATGTTGTACATGGAATGGGGATTCCATGGCATCTTCAGAAGATTTCTCTCTGACCTTCCACGAAGAAAAAAGAACAACAGAGTTTGTAAATTTTTCCTCCTCCAACAGCGTGACGTAATAATAGTACGTTACATAATATCTGTGAATGTCAGCGAATAGATAGATATTGTGTACTATGAGGGAACTGGTGATACCTTATACACTATCCGAACGTCAGTAAGTGGCTGGTGTAACGAAGAAAATCATGTCGGCGAAATAATAGCAGGGGGAATGTCAGGAAATATGAGAAATAACATATTAAATGCGATTATGTATATTGCTAAAACCAATTTTTAATCAAAATTTCTTTTAAGTAATGCTACTATTCTGTTCACACCAAACTATATAAAGATATATGAATGCATGTGACCTTTGTGAATTCCTCACATAATCTAATTCCTCACAGTTCTAGAAAATCATGTATCATACGTAGCACCAATTCATAATCAATTTTCAAACCTGTTCCCAATTTTTTGAAGTCTGGGAGGATTTCGAACAACATAGCTGTACTTCGAAAGTATAAAACGCAAGCTATTGGGAAATAATAAAAGTTATGAGGAAGAGCCGTGGCCAGCGCTAGGCCGCCAGCAAACGATCGTTTACGTAAAGCCCAAAAGCGCAGGTGCAATTATAGCGAACAAAAACAGTAGACAGATTAAGAGCGCAGCCAACTGAAACTGACCTCCTCTCTACTTCCTCGCTTTGGAAAAGCAAGATAAATTAGCAGACACAAAGCGCCAATTTGGAGTTCATCCGCTCTCCCGCTTACTCTACGAAAGATGTCGCAAGAAAATAGGATTCATTTGCTAATTCCCTCAATTGATAACTTTACAGGAAATTTATTATTATTATTAAATATATTACTTTCCTTCACGCTTTTTTCCTATGTTCTGTGACAGGCTGATGAAATAAATTTGTGTTACAAAAACATTGTAATTTTTAGGCTTAGGACTAGTAGCATTTCTATTCAATAAATCGTGTCTGTTTTCTGAATTCTCAACAATAGAATGTAATTTAGAATATAATTCCTTTAGAGTCAGGTCGGGTCATATCAGAAATTGTCTAAGAATCTCAAAGAATAAAAAATCGGGAGGGTCAGAAGGGGTTACCATAGAAATTTTAAAGTTAGGAGGGGAAGCGATATTAACATATCTAACTCGCATTTTTGAAATGTCAATTAATAATACGCAAATACCACAAGACTGGAAGAATGCGATCATAGTTCCGACACACAAATCAGGTAGTAAAACTTCAGTAGCAAATTACAGACCAGTGAGCTTAACATCGGTTGTAAGATAATGGAACGCATTATAGCAAATTATTTCAGAGAAGAGTGGAGTAAAACGGCACTATTACATGACAAACACCTTTGGTTCCGACCGGGGTACTCGTGCGAAAGCAAAATAATATCGTTATGTCCGGACACCGCAGACGCGTTAGACAAGGGACAGAACATAGATGCAGTCGTCGTATATTTTTAAAAACCATTTGATTTAGTACCTCGTAATTTATTAATTCAGGAAATAGCAAATACTGGCATAGATCGAAGAGTGTAAGAGTGGATCCGTGAACTTCTACATAATCGGAAGCAAAGGGTTAGGGTTTCGGAAATATTATCGGAAAAAGTAAACGTCACATCAGGAGTGGCACAAGGCAGCGTTTTTGGACCTATGCTATTTACAGCATTTATCAACGACCTACCTGAGAAAATTAGTTTAAATATTAGATTATTCGCGGATGGTTGTATAATTTACCGAACAAAAAACAATCAGGAAGACAGGATAACATTGCAACGAGACCTTGATGAAATCCACAAATGAATTTTCATTAAATGAATTTTAAAGAAAGGCAGTAATCCGACATCAAAAGTTAGCATACGCAACCCTTGTTAGGCCTCTACTGGAACATGCATCGGCAGGATGGGATCCTCATAGAAAGTATCAAATAGAAGAATTAGAAAAAAATTAAGAAAAATGCGATTAAATTCATAAACATGGGTAATAATGCGAATAATTATATAAAAATAGAACCTCTCCAAACTCATAGAAAAGGAGCACGACTGGGATGTTTGTTCAGTAAGCTTAAAAACGAACCAGCGTGGCGGGATGTCAAAGAGCGTTTAGAAAAACCAACTAGATTGGGTTAAAGACTAGATCACTTTTTCAATATTCGCGAAAGGAAACAAAAAACAGATGTAGGAAAATACTCGTTCCTCAATATATCAATCAGAGACTGGGACAATTTGTCTGCGAATGTCGTGGGAGCGCTATCAGCCTCAGCAACCTCTCTTAAATTCAAAAACGGTCTAAGAAAAGGGGAGCAGACAAATTAAAAGGATTAGGCAAGTTCTAGAAGAATGGGTACGTTAGTGTAGATGGGAAGTTAGTGGAGTGATAGTGGGTAGTGAAATGAAATGATACGAGGGAAATAAGTGATTTAGAAAAAGAGGGGAGGGAATTGCGAAGTAAAGTGAAGTTCACAAAAGAGATAAAACGTGTGTTTGGGTCATCAGCGCAATAAAATATGCAATAATTTTTTATCAATTTTTGAGATGTTTCAGGGTAAAATGTTTTTATATTTAATTCTTTAATGTTAGTTTAATCATAAAGTTTAATGATTTATTTAACAATTGTTGATTTCAGTGCTCTGTGATACGTATTTTTTGTATTGTATTTCCTTATATTTTGCCACCAGGTAAGATCTGCCCATTTGCAGTAAATAAATTATTATTATTATTATTATTATTATTATGAAAAATTTGTTGGCGTTTTATAAGCTACATGACGCTTTATTACGCGGTATTGTCTAACAAAAAACAAAAATCTAAGGTTCTACTACTTGACTTCTCAACTTGTGCTGTCTATTTATATCTATACATCAATATAAGGATGCATAATGACAAGCAGCCCTCCAGATGAATTCATATCTGCTTGTATTACCATACTGATAATTTTCCTTTTCTTCATATTCTCGGAACTAAGCCGTGCGATTTGACTTTTTGCGCTGCGGATATCGACATAAACATCAACCTGTAGTTGTCTCGAGTCGAAAATGTTGTGTATTCATAAAATAAAATAAAAATATATTACCAAAGTCCAAAAGAAGGTAATACTTTATAAGTGATTTACTTCCACAAATATGTAAACGTTCGAATGATGGTTGTAAAAATGCCCAATTAATTTCACTTGAAATGACTCCCAAATATTCGTAGATCTTCCCATTTCCACTAATTTAGATACCGAGAGAAATTGCAGAGACGAGGAGGAAGAATCCAAAAGACAATCTCAAAACGATTGAATAGAACCTCTACCGGAATAATAGACATTAATTCTTCTACAATCGAATCCTCAATTTCTTCAGTGTCAAGCAGGGAGAGACGGAACACCAAATGAAGCTGTTACCCCCGGCGGCATTGACATTCCTGTGGAATGATGAAAGTCCCAAAGTTTGGATTTTTCTTCATCAAACTTGATTTAAGTAGAAACGGCAACTATCATGCTTGGATCCCACCACACTGCCCTGTCAATCGTCATATCAAAGCCGCCAGTCACTGTTTTCCAGAACAAAGTACAATACGCTTGTCTTCACTCATATACCAAATGTGTAGTTTCAATAATAAAACACTACTTCCGAGTACCTACTCGTGCAGGAGTGTTTGCATCGTCAACAGCCCGGTGAAAATTGTTACGGACCGGGACTCTAACCCGGGACCGCCTGCTCTGGTCGCAGGTGTGCTATCCACTGCACCATCCTCCTCGACTCCCAAGTCCNATTTTCACCTGGCTGTTGACGATGCATAGTTTCAATAAGTTTCGGTAATTTGCATGGATGATTAAAAGAGAAGGGTACATAATTCCCATATGCTACGGTACACACATTTGTGTTAAGTACTTGGTACAATAGGAGTCAGCGTGGCTCAGTGGATAGAGCTAGTGATCAAGATGCTGCCTGGATGGCTGGGCTTCAATTCCGGGTGGAGTGGGGATATTTCATCACACCTCACCGTCCAGACTGACTCCCAGGACTACGCAGTCTGCTATGAAATGAGTATCGGGTCTATACTGGCGTCAAACCGGTTGGAGTGAGATGCTGGCCACATCATCTCTTCGTAGTGCCGAGGCCAAGAAATAGCGGAGCTCTACCCTCCGTGAACCTCTCGGGCATCTTCGGGGATCTGTTGTGGGATAGTTTGACATTGACTTGGTACAATATGTGAACTACCATCCCCTGAAATACTATCTTCTTGGCACAATTATCTCAAATTAGTGTCTGTTGAGAAAGCAACAATGTTGTTTTCTTTGAATTTATCCTGCAACATATTTTCTTGCCTCTCGGAGATTAATTTAATACTGTCAAGAGCATCTTAAACATGTTCCTGGGCAGAGGCGGAAAGCCCTGTCGCTGAGGAAAACATTAAATTCGTTGAAACTTTTCCTTGTTATGTCGGGTGGCACCTTAGAGATTTCGGCGAATCGATTTGATTAGTTTCCTTGAGAGATTTTCGCATGCTTTCCTCTTGAGTTCACTCGTATTCAGTCTACCAGATGGTTGTGATTTCGATGAACCCCCAGGAACATCGTTACGGTATCGACGGTACACATACGTCCGTGAAGTTTGCTGCACCATTCTCGATTTTCAAAACAACATGTGTTTGAACTAATTATGGACTTATTTCAACCCACACAAAGTTTTGAACAAATCCGCAAATATGTTTTTGCCCAACAAGTTTATTTACAACCAAAACTGGACTGCAATCGTTATTAATGTACTACATGTTATGAGAGTATATTTACAAATATGTGAAATATATTTAATATAAACAAAGGAAATATATATTATGTCACTATATGTTATTACTACATAATATTACTTAACGTTTCTACGTTATATTTCTTCACTAAAATGTTATAATACAATACATGTAAACTTATATTTTTATCCTATACGTTTTATTTTGCACTTTAATATTATAGCTAGGTGTGATTTTGAACATAGCCCTGAAAAGAACACATAACTTAAAAGAACCTGAGAACCACTTGCTATTACACAATATAGTTTTCCCCAGGAATAAAAAGTTACTCCTTTACGATGTTAAGTAATCTGATTTCGTAATCTATGTGTTGAAAGATATAAGGCTGGACACAACTTCGTGTTCTAAAATCATGCTGTCAGAATTAATATTTCACGTGGCATGTACGGTGAGAGAATATAAAAAATTGTTCAGGAATAAACCTGCAAGACATTATAATGTGATTACTCGCTTGCGCTCACTGGGGGTTTGTCCCCCAGGCCCCATTTACGAGAACGGTGCAGTTGCGCACCAAGGTCAGCTTCTGCGAAAACCGTCGGCTCTACGGCCATTCTGTGTCATCCCAGAGCTGTGGCAAGAGTTTATTTCATTCATCTTTCTTTTTCAAAAGTTCAAAATCATAGATTTATGAATTTTTTTACGTTTCTGTCAGATAAACACTTTCGTAAAAATATTTATCCGATACCGTTAAAAGTGATATTATTGTATTAGAGAGCATAGTTCGCCTGATTACTTCTTCAATAAAACACTTTCATCATTTTCCAGACTATTTTGTGAATTTTTTTAAAAATTAAAACTTGTTATTCACGTGGTAAGGACTGTGCCTACATTCGAAACGTTGTGTTTAAAATTATGATACCCCCCCCCCCCCAAAAAAAGTATGAAAATGATGAAACTGTTTTGTTGATATTATAATACAAGGATAGGTTTTATCACGAGTTGGCAACAAAACAAACGATTGGTACTACCTGACGTTTCGGAACATTTCTTGCTCCATCTTCAGAGCTGTAATAGTGTGGATGCTATACAAAGCATACAATAAAAATAAAAATAGTACACATCAAATGTATGAAAAACTTACCGAGTAACCCAAAGTATTGTTAATATGACATGCAATGATTAAAACCTCCCATAACAAACGTATTATGTGTACAAATTAAAACAACAAAAAGAAGCCATCTGGAAAATTGTGCTGCATGTCACAAACAGAGTGACCGAACATACACTGAACAGATTTGATGAAATTATTATAGTTCGTAAAAAGGCAGCACGTATCTCGCCATCACACAGGGAATCGCGTAATGATTCCCTGCTCCTATCTCTACTACAATTCGGTTATATTTATTTCTTAATTTTAAGAACAGTACATAAATTTAAAGGTTTATTAATGGATTTAACGATCTGTTGGATGTCAGCAGTACGAATGTTTTTTACGTTCCGTTGTTTTCCAATACAGATTTTCTGAGACAAATAAATTGTTAGTTTCATCAGCGAAAATTATTTCTAGTATCCATAATAAATATACCCATAAAAAACGAAAAGAAACGACGCAAGGAAGTGCAACGATTGTATTTAATGGGTTCATTAGCAAATTTACGTTGATTAAAATATTAGAACATTTTGTTTTTTCGGAAACTTATAAAATTGTATCATTTAAATGTTTAAATAACGACTTAGTTTTTCCTTGCTGAAAAGTAAAACACCTTCTTCAAAGAACAATATTTTTGAAATATGGAAATGTACATCTTACTTCAAGTACCTGAAACAAATTTCACAAAATATTCTAAATAAATGGTACTAACCTTTTTCAGTTACACAATAGTTTTAAAGGTTATTTGTTCATTTACAGCATTAATTAAATTTTCAGTTACACAATAGTTTTAAAGGTTATTTGTTCATTTATAGCATTCATTATGTCAAAATTAAATTCACTCTTTTTATAGCTGGTCTTACAAATTTAGATAGCGAATTAAAAAACGTTAGTTGTGCTACTTCAGGTAAACAAATAAAAATAAAAATCCCTGACTTTTCCAGTTTTTTCGTACTTTTTCAGACTCTGAACACATTTTCAATGCATTTCTCATGGAGAAAAATTAAAATTAAAAATTTTATTAATAAAATAGAAGTTTAAATTAAAATCTAGCTTCTTAGTATTTTAGTACTTAAAATAATCTTTGAAATGAAAAAAAAAAACATCGCCATCATTTAATACCATTTGGAAGTAACCGATGTCAAATTGGGGCGATCACCGATACATCATTATACATCAAACGCATGTTACAGTTTGTCAATAAGCAATTGTGATTTAAAATAAATCTGTTTTGTAAAGAAATAACGAACTTATCAAGTAGTTTGCCAAAACGTTGTACACTCAATAAATAAGTACATAGACGTCATGTATCAATTTAAATTACCATTGCGATGAAAATAATAAGTTGTATTTTACATTTTGAAAATATGTATTACTGCCAGTGTGTATGCAAATATTAATCAATAAGTATTTTACGATTCATCGCAATGTGGTCAAGTTTGGACTCTTTTTTCACGAAATTTGAAGCAGATTCCAATAGATTGTTCATAACAAAAATAACTAACAAATATTAAAAATTGAATGACTTACTGTGCGTCTGGGAATAACTCAGTGAAAGGGTATAGTCTCCCAACCCTTACCTGCGCTGGCGGAGGAAAACGATGAGGAAAGGTTTAGGTGCGCAACTCGACAGGACCCTGCGAGCAACCAGTGCACTCAACTCGACCCTATTAGCGAGGATAATCCTTGCATTCCACTTTCCAGGTACGCAACTCGACCGTTCCGCCTGCTTACGGATCCACTCGTTCGCTTCCTGGGGGATTTTGGGGCTGCGCCCATGCAACCTTACCTATGTGGTGGGGAGGAAAGTTGTCCAGTCTGGAACTTCGCTTGGCTCGTTGGAGCTTTTCGCGCCCAGGGCCATGCTTGCTTCGCTCGCTGGGGTATTTTACTCGAAGACCTCCATTTTGCGCTGCACCCAAACAAGCTCAACTGGAGAGAGGGAGTTCAGTCAAGCGAAGAGCTTCGCTCAGCTACTCTTCGACGTATTCCGACGTCCACTACGTAGAGCGCCGAGGTCATCTCCCTAGAAACGCTAGTACGCTTGTGTATCGAGAGGTGTGACCTCATCAACAATTCATACGAGGAAATTGTTGTTTTTTTCGCGGGAAAAGTATTTTAAATTGTTTTTTCTTTTCGCATTTTGGCACTTTAGTCCACTTCACTATTTTAGGTAAATGATGTTTTCAAAATTTAAGCGTGTACGTCTAAAAGTGGCCAGAAAAATTCTGTTATCTCAGTCAGCGCAACAATTAAACATAGCTGCTTATACATAGACGATGTTACTCGTGACTCGGAATTTCATATTGATCTTTTTTCAAGGGACAATGGTTTCCAACCTCGAAAAAGTAAGATGCGTACGATTAATGCAAAAAAAGTTAAAAATATGTTTCATTAATTGGTAATTATTAAATTAATGTTGCCTAGTGCAGTGACAAAACACAAATTCTGGACATAATTTATTTCATTAACATAGACATTGTTAACGTAGGTATTAATATACCAGGAACTTAGAGAAAAACAATTTAGAATATGTACGAGAGGCAGATCTGAAGAAAACATATATTGATTTAAAAAATATTCATGCTACTAAACACATACCATAAATCAGGCATTTTTCTGTTTATTTTTATTGCAATGAATTGTACGGTGCAGCGAAAGCCTATTTTCTGCTGTGTCATCGGATGAACTCCCGTGATGTTGTCTACGCGGTGAATCGTTTTAATCTACTAATAAATATCTTTGATCTAGATGATTTGGCACGGCAGCAGCCCCCAAATGGAGGGGTTCTGGATGGTTTACCCTCCAGTGAGCGCAAGCAAGTATATGATATAAAGTCCTCCTTGTAAGTTACTAATAGATTAGAATTATCTATCTATTGTATGAATCTATATATTCTTACAATAGACTGACGTCATGGCCTCCGTGGCGAACGGTCGTGTGTATCGCCAAGTAGTAGTGTGGTTTTGTGTGTGCTGTTTTCTTCAGTAACCTTCGGTGTTTTGGTGAAGTTTGATGTGTATTGAATAAGTATAAACTAGTGTTTTTAGTGTTTTATGGGTGACACGTAACACAAGCATACGTGTAACCCTCTTCGGAGGCGAGCAGCCATCTTGGGAGGCGACTCGCCACTTCTGGACGAAATCTTGAGTATCTGAGGGACTTTTCCCAAACTTTTTCTTGCATAGTAGCTAGAACTAGTAGTGCATGAAGTGTTGTGCAGTTTTTTAGATTAATTTCATCGTTTTTTGGGCTGCGTTTGACCTGAACAGTTTAGTGAGGTTAGACTTGCCTTGTTTTTCCCTTTTTCATAGTTTTTAGGGTTTTGTTTTTTAGAACTAGGACTTAATTTGTTAGAAAATAATGTGTTTAATTTAATTCTCAAGTTTCGTTTAAGACCTTCGCTTTTAGACTGATCTGATCATCAATGAATAGGTAACCTGAGAATACTGACTGGGATCAGTAATAGATGTTTAAGTGGCAGCGAGAAGATCTAGTGCAACGAACCAGAATAGTAATGTCCCACGCTCAGAACTTATGTGATTGTATTCTTAATGAGGACAGAAAGAAGAGTGAGCAGTAATGATGGCTTTCTAAATTTAATTAATATTTTAGCTGTATGGTTAATATCAGAAATTCATTTTTTTAAATAATATTACCATATTATATTACCATTGTCTGTCTACAAAATTTAACCTAAATTATCGATAAAATGTTATTAAAAATTGATGTGTTAAAATACTTCCCTTACGAGAGTAATTTCAGAAATCATAAAATTCAATGGATTATTTGTTTTGTGCATTTAACAAACTAAAAACGTCTGTAATCATAAAGTTGTGACGAAAAGTTTAGATGTTAAAAGAGTTTTTGAAAAATGGTGCATCCGCTTCACACCTTAGAAGCGAATATTTGAGAGGAGAGTATGGGAAAGTACAACGTGGAGCGTGCTCATCGCGTAGACGACGAACAGGAAAGAGGCCAATAGTTGTGAAATTGGCCTCATTCAAGAAAAGGCATGAGCTCCTACACGGAGCAGCACATAATATGCGAGATGCGCCGGTACGGGTTGCGGAGGACGTATCCGCGCCCGTGAGGCACACTCGTAAATTACTGTCACCTTATTTGCAGGATGCGAGAAAGAAAGGACATCGGGTTTCTTTGAGGTTCGACAAGCTGCTCGTGGATGGTCGACAATACACGCTGTCCGAGCTGCAGGAGGCGAGCGGGCTGAGCCCTCGAGTGCAGCCTACCCCTCCCACCAAGCGCTCGCCCGCAGCGCTGCGCCACCCACCGGAGAACCCTTCGGTGCACTACCCCTCTCCACACCCCTTGGACACCGCAGCGGCGCCTGTAAGGACGCAAACAACGGTCGTGACAGCGGCGCATGCATCTCCCTCCCGGTTTTCGTCACCAGCACCTCTCACCACGCCAGCACCCCCACCCCTCGACCGGCGTGTGGCGAGGCGAAATGCGGGAGACCATTGGCCCGGGCAATGGGTGGCAGGTGCCGTCAGGAGGAGAGGAAAGTTGAATAAGAGTAAGTCTTCAAACCGTTAGAAAGAAAGGCATGGGGTAATAAACACTTGCTTTTNTAAACATTTGGTTTTGGAATGTGGAGGGGCTCGCAAAGAAACCGCCTCGAGAAAGCTTTCGTGGTTTCCTGGAAAAATTCTCGGTGATTGTTGGAACAAAGTAGGAGACGACGTGTCAATGAACGGACACAAAGCTTTTAGTAAATTTTTGATGAGGAAAGGTTCAAGAGGTCGGCACCCTGGTGGTATTGCAACTCTTTGTAAAATTGAAGCTAACTTTAGGTTCCGCGAAATTACTGTAAATTTACAAAATGCAGTTTGCTTGAAATTAGATTGCAGGAATTTTGAATTGAGAATTGTAACATTGTATGGACATCCACAAGGATCGACGTACTACAACAATACATTTTACTATGATTTAGTAAATATACTGGACCAACTTAAAACTAGGCATCCGTTTGCAGGACTGTTAATATTAGGGGATTTCAATTCAAGAATCGAAGAAGAAACATCTGTCCCTCATATAATTGATTACGATGATGATGGCATTGATGTAAATGTAAAAGGTAGGCAAAGTGAGGATAAAAAATTTAACACAGATGGAAAGAATCTCTTAAATTCATGATGTACGCATCATTTAGAAATCCTTAACGGAAATCATGGGCAAGACCTTATGGGTAACTTCACATATCTTCGAACAAGTGGAAGCAGTGTGATCGATTATGCCTTAGCGGGCGAGAAAACATTGCACTGGCTAGACGATTTCTGGATTGAATGTAGGGTAGAATCATATAATTAGATTAAAATCAAATATCCCGGAAAAAAGAAGTTCCAAATTATATCACACATAGAAAACCTATGCGCTTTAAATAGACTGAAGGAAAGAAAGATGAACTCATCGAGAAATTTTGCAGGAGCTTCGAAGGTTCCTACTCAATTATTCGCTCAGAAGTCATTGGAAATTATAATGCAGCAGCTGAAGTACTACAGAACGGTCTTTGTAAAGCAGGTAGAAATATGAGAGTATTGGAAACAAGCAGGACTAGACAGAGGGAGACAGGATGGTACAACGCTAATTGCGAAAAAGCTCAAATTGAAGCAGAAAACGCGCTAAAATTCTTTGTTTGGCATGGGGGGTGGGGGGAAGTCTTGCGTCAAAAATACATCAAGTCGTGGAAACAGTATAAAGAGACTGTATTAGAGAACAAATTAGCATGGCAAAAGGCGGAATCAATTAGAATACAAAATATAATTAATACAAACTATACTAGCAATATATGGCCAACTATACGGAAATTAACTCGATAATCGTACATTATTAATCATATAGACGGCTTAAGTGACAGCGGAAATCCACTTCTTCGAGCTCCTCAATACTCAAAATATAGTAGTTACTAGAACAATTGAAATGGAACTGCAAATAGCTGAATTAGATAAGAATATAGAGATAGATGAAGTAATGTTCGCGATACAGGAACTAAAAAACAGCAAGGCAGCGGGATACGACGGTCTCCCACCCGAATCCTTTTAGTATTAAACCACGAAATTGCTCCGGTACTTTGTGATATCTTTAACTACATGTATACAATGGGCGTATTCCCTGTAATCTGGAACACATCAATTATTTTTCCAATATATAAAAACAAAGGCAATATATATGACACCACTAACCATAGAGGAATTTCACTCATCAGTGTTGTAGTAAAAGTTTTTTGTAAAATACTTTGTAGTAGACTGAAAAGATGGGTTGAGAATGAAGAAAAACTATCAATTTTTCAGAACAAATAATAGCACAATAGACAATATTTTTATTCTTACCTCTCTCGCGGTACGGGCAACCGCCGATAAAATAGGAAAACTAATTGCGCTTACGTTGATTTCAAAAACCTTTTGACACGGTAAATAGGAATATACTTTGGACTACATTAAGAGAAAACGGTTTATGTCTAAATTTATCACTAAATCCATACATAGTACTGAGAGTGCATGTGTCCGTCTTTATGATGGCACCGTCACAAATATTTTCTCAGTAAACCAAGGGGTCAAGCAGGGTTGTGTGCTTTCTCCAATTCTTTTCATATTATTCATAAATGGACTCATTGATAAGCTACGTGATATTAATTCGGATGCTCCTACAATAGGAGAAAACTATAGACCAATACCAGGATTATTGTTTGCTGACGATCTAGTTATCCTTTCAAAAACTCAAATAGGATTACAAAATAGTCTAAACACGCTTGAAATATTTTGTGTCGAAATGCGACTTAAATTAAACATTAAGAAGACAAAAACTACGGTTTTTGAAAATGGCTGGGTGATCGGATTAAATGAAAAATGGTCTTATCGGGGAGGTTCGCTGGAAAAAGTGAAAGAAAATACTTATTTAGGTATAACAGTAACTATGACTGTATCGTGGATGAGACACAAAGAAAAAGAAAAATGCAAAGGTTTGGACATATTAAGAAGTATCATGCGAAGGAAAGCAACGGTACCGGAAATAGCGCCAAATATTGCTGGTAGAATGTTCAATTCAATCTTGGTGCCCGGAATAGCGTATGGGGCAGAAGTATGGGGGGCACGAGAAAATACCATGTTCAATTCTCTTCAAAATACATATCTCAAAAATATAATTGGTCTTGCAAAAGGCACTGCTAACAGTGGTATTCTCTGGGAATTTGGTCAGGTGTCAGTTGGGTTTACACTGAAATTCAGAGCAATAAAATACTAACTATCCATTAGGGCGGGGACGAAAAAATGCTATTGTTAGGGAATCGTATCATAATAACGGAAATGGTAAATGGAGTAGGCAAATTTGAGAAATTATCTGTAATTTAGGGCTGGAATACTTATGGCAGGACACACCTGAGAGTAGTGATACCAAGGTAATTCAAAATAAATTATATGAAGCGTACGGACTAGAAATAGAAATGAGCAGGTTAGAAAANCGGAAATGGTAAATGGAGTAGGCAAATTAGAGAAATTATCTGTAATTTAGGGCTGGAATACTTATGGCAGGACACACCTGAGAGTAGTGATACCAAGGTAATTCAAAATAAATTATATGAAGCGTACGGACTAGAAATAGAAATGAGCAGGTTAGAAAAAAGGTCACTCATAGTTCAAACAGTTGTAGCAGGTCATTGGGGACGCAAACCATACATCAACACACTGAAATCGAGGACGCGTTCAGGTTACGGGTGGTTTCGACTAGGGGAATGGAAATTACGGAACTTAAGAAATAATTTAGATTCGATTTGTCCAATATGTGTTGAGCAGGAAGAAGATTGGACTCACATCCTGTTACATTGTACACAAACAGAAAAATATCGATTTCTTTTGCAAATCGGGGGTTTTTAAACGAAAACAGAAACATTAACTTGGCAATTAATATAATGCGTGACAACAGAATATCTGTAGTGGAATCTTTGGGACAGTTTCGGAGCTACGTAAGGGGAAAAAATGGGAGAAAGAAATGAAGGAGATTATAATGGTTGGGTAAAATGCAACGTGATACTGCATGTTTTTTTGCTTTCTATGTTACAGGTTACGAAACTTCTTCCTACGTACGGATGAAGAAATACTATTTTGTAAATACTTTTTCTTATAGACTCTCTTTGTAAATACTAATTTTGTTATAATTCTTATAGACTCTTGTCTTATGTAAATACTTTTGTAAATATTGTCTCTTGTAAATATATTTTCCATGTACAGTCTTTGTGTCCTGACCGTTGGTTTTCCGTGGTTCCCAACGGTGTTCAATGAATTAGTCACTTGCGCCTATTTCAGATTTAAGAAACTATTACAGTATGCCAAAAGTTTATAATATAATTAATTTTCTATCCAAACATAACTAAATTTAATATTACGGCAACGGGAAATAAAAATTTCAATCTTCTTGTGTAAAATGTAGACGCAACTAAACAATTCATTGAGACGTGTAATGCATAGACCACGGCATTAAAGGGCTTAAGAAGGCAAAGGGGCTGAAGCCTTGCCACATGTAATTTAAAATGTGAATATTGTAAATAAAATGCCCTTTTGAATTGAATTGAAAATTGAAAATTTGACGGGCGGTTCCCGCAAGATGGTGCACTGTTTACTCGTACAGTACAGTGAAGTTTTGTATTAAATTTGTATTATGTATTTGAGAAATTAGGATGCTGTACATGGCTATTCAAACCAGTAAATAAAAGTATTTTGATCTTACAATATAGATAGATTTTATTTTTTCCTGAATAAGAGAAGATTAGTGTAAGAAAAATCACAGGCAAAGCTAGTAGAGGTATAACTCCAATGAATTTGTTTGTTTACTATACTTGATGGAATATAGATTGTTTAGAATGTTCTTTATCGAGACATTGTAATTTCAGTGACAAACACAATTACTATTATAGGAAATTATGCTGTGGACAATCATAAACTACTACGTTACAAACGTATTTATTAGTAATTAGTACTTGACACCCTTTCACTTAATCTACTAATTTGTCTTCATCACGCGATATAGTCTTCAAACCTGATTGTACTCTAACTCTTAGATGGGCGCAGTATTTCGAGAATAACTGCTCTGTACCCGGAAAAGGAAAAGAAAATATTTGATCCCACAAGAGAAGGGGAGGTTTAAGAAACCGCTGCCAGAATCCTGCAGAGCTCAGAAAACTCCTGCCCTTGGAAAGTCAGGTGCTTGTCGCTTTTTTTGTATCCCTTTTCCGGGGCTCATGAGAAAATAGTCTTTGAAATACAGGAATATTTCATAGAGCACATCGCGGACCTTCAGATGAATGAAATTGTACTACAATGAACAAGAAGGAAACTTCAATCTCTACCAACTTTGCCAAAGCAATGTATTATCGTCTGAAGTGTATATTTCACTAGCTTAGTACTTAACAAATGTTATTATAATTTAGAAATGATGATCAATGAAATAAATGGTATTTTAGGAAGTAGCGCAAATGTCTTGGGAAGGTTCCGATGCCCCATTCCAAAAAGTTTTTTTTCTATCCTGACGTATGAAATGTATTCTTGTTCAAAAATGTAAAACAAATTCACACATTTTGTTCCTCCGTCTGGGGTTACAAAATTAGATCTCAAGAAAATTGTAGAGGAGAGAAAATTTTGTTAAAATCCAAGGTCCTTCGGTGTCCGGACACTAGTCGGAACTAGTGATTTCCTCATTAGGGATGAGATAGGTACGATGTTTAAAGAGCATGGATAAGTATAAAATTCGTTAAATGAAATACAGTAATTATTTAGAGAAACAGTTGTATAATTCACATATTTAAACAGTGATTGTTTTCGAAATTTACTAGATAGCGGCAAATAGCAAAGTTTGTAGTAAGATATCAATGTACACTGATTACGAGGTAGGACAGCAAAACTCTCGAAAAGAGGAATTGGAAGAATGATGAATACGTCTAAATCATATCTTGTGTCATTTCAACTCTATTGCGGCGAATCATTTATTGGAAGGTATTATCAGTATTTCAGAAACTCGAATTTTGTTCGGAAGCGTATGAATGACGTATAAAATAATTCTAATTTTCTGGAAGTTATGTTGAACGTTGAAAAACACGTCCTCCGTTTCTTTAGGCCACGACTCGTAATCAAATTATATCGACCAAAAACTGTTCGAACTATTAAAAAATTGATTTGGTGCTTTTAGGGTCCATAAATTATATACCGTATCGGGTAGAAGGAGAAGGGACTTTTAATATCGTTACACAACATTACGGTGTGGTAGGGGTATTAGCGTTTGTGTTACATAACGCTCAGATTTATAGGGCATGTTTTATAGAACGCTTTTAGAAATTACGTTTTTCACAAAGTAATTCTTGTACTCAATTGTTCAGTGGGACTACACAGTAATTGGAAGCGAACTATTAAGGACAGTGAATCAAACCTTGACCCTACTACTCTCAAAGAGCCATAAAACTTTTCTTTTGATGGGGGACGAGAGTCAGAACTAGAGTTATGTAATTATTGGGGGGGGGAGGGTAAGAGGTATCGTTATTGGTCCGTTGTGGAGGTGGGCAAAAAATTATATTTTTTGTGGAACGCAATTTATACCCCTTAGTGCTCGGAATATTGGGGAAGGACAGGAGGCGTTGCCCATCATCATAAAATTCCTATCTTATTTAGAGAGAAATCTTCATAATAGACCTTACTAGTCGCTGAGCTTCTCATAAAGAAAATTTCAGGAATTAACCAAAATTAAATGTTCAATTCTATCTTACTATTATGGGTTGCATAGGCGGTAATATCAGATGAATTACGGAAACACAAAGGGGGTACGTTATTTCTTTTAGACTCGGCCAAAAAGTCACGAACCTTCTTTTAAAATTAAAAGTGCTCGACGTAAACTCCTTGTATTTCTCAAAGAGATCTCACTGAAACAAATTTTTAACAATTTTTTTTAGATTAATCAAACTAAAACATTTATTAACTTCCTACTTTTCACCATCCTCATTTAATCATGTTAACATTTAAAAACTTCAAACAAAACTTACGAACTTACGTGGTTGAAGCAAGTTCTCATCGGCTATTTCAATTCTATTTGCTCATCTAGTGGTTCTAAATTTATTTTCTGTATGAGGAAATGTGGTAGTCGGAAGATTTGAAAACACGATTGAAAAGTATCTTTCGACATAAATATCATATATCAGTGTTTTGCAAGAGAATGTGACCAATTTTTAAAACGTACCCTGAATTCAAATCAGACTGTTTGGTAGTTTCCTGGTATTAGTCTCCGTAAGCGAAACACCAAAATTCAAGGCACACGAGTTACTTAGTTTGGAGCTGCGAATGTACTGTACCCTCATTCGATTTCATACTTAACAGAATATTGAACTCCTAACTTATAAACAGAATTAAGAATTTTAACAATTCTATCAAATTTTGAACGTTTGAGCAAATAATTCCAAGAGCACTGAAATTAGTCAGCGTACACGTCCCCTTACCCCCCCCCCCCCCAAAAATACATAATTCTCTAACCCTTCCAATTTATCGAAGCGAACACGCATCAGAACATCGCGTTCATTAGGTGTCGACCTCTGTACAGGTATCGAAGGACAAAAATCAATGAAACAACCAAACTGACTCTGAGAAAATTAGGCTCGACGGAGATGTTACAAAAATTGTTTCTTCTTTTATCAAAGTTATATATTTCATAAAATCATTGAAGATTATAAATACATCCTTTCAAATTTCATATTTCAAGTCAAATTGAACTAAGAATTTTTTATTTAATCATCTTTATTATTATGAGAAAAATATCCAAGCGTGTTCCTTTTTTAGCTCCTTCATGTCATGTACTGACGCGAAGCAGACCTCCCTCTAGCGTTGTTCGTGCCAGTCTCCCACTGTGCGAAGGTCAGTTCATCTGTAAATCGCCGTGTCGGTTTGGAAGTCAAGGTCAAAGAGCGAACGGCCAGATATCTATTCCTAGAAAGATCGCTACGCCTGTACAGTGTGCATTGTGTGTAGATAACGCAGAACACGAACATAAAGTTCAGGATGGAATCGTTAAACCAAATATTAAAATCTTTTAAAATTAAATTGTTACGTCTACCTTGAATAGTTATCAAAAGCAAAAATTATTTTGAAAACAGCGCATCTACGAACGACTATATTCGACTACAAAACGATATGTTAAATATCTGGAAAGAACTGGACAAAATAAATGTTTGGGACCTTTGTCGTACATACGAGATAACCATCTGTGTACATACGACTAAATGAGCATGAACCAGCAGCGTCTGTCGAACTTCAAGAGTGGTTGCGGTCAGCAGTGAAACAATGTTTTTCATATATATTCTTCATTTTGGATCTGCGTTTCTCTCCAAGTTTGAGGACACTATTGAAATCTTGAGAATTCTTTTGTTCATAATGAAATTACTTCTATTCGAGAGTGGTAAGTTACTTTTTGAATTATTATGTAGCGGCAAGAACCGAACCTTAAACAGGAGTGGCAGGTACCGCATTCGGACGACAATTATGTTTCATGAAACACATATCTTGTGTGTTCAGAAATACTTCATATTTTATTTTATCAGACGCATAAATTTTATTAGTTTTTTTTCTTCAAATTTTCGTTATGCATAATAATAATAATAAGACATACAAATTGAATTA
This sequence comes from Laupala kohalensis, assembly GCA_002313205.1. NCBI lineage: Eukaryota > Metazoa > Arthropoda > Insecta > Orthoptera > Trigonidiidae > Laupala > Laupala kohalensis. The sequence continues at coordinate 22,479 of NNCF01140083.1, forward strand.
TCACAGTATTATTACTTCACATTGCCCATGTATCACAGATTCGTATCTTCTTACGCCATTTACGTTCTTGAAAATTTCCACATCCCACGTCATTTGAAGTAAAAATGTGGAAAATATTCTGTCGTCACTGATGCATGCGGGACTACGTTAACATCTCTGCAGTAACAGATTGTCGGGTGTAACAGGATTTAGTTAATTCAGTTATGTTTTCGATGGGGATGGCTATTATTTTCATTCTGTTTGTAATCTTATTCCATTGAAATTAAAGCAAAAGCTACGTGTTAATTTAAGAAAAAATGCTTCCTGTGATTCAAATCTTTCCCGAACAATGACAGCAAATAAAACCGCGTCAACGACATTTTCACGCTTTTATTCTACCTTCATTTTCTCTCTTCATGTTCTGATAGTCAATGTCATGTTTATATTATGAAGCTATCGCAAAAAATCATCTATCGAATTCGTATTTTTAAGACTGAACTCGACAATGTTGAGGAAATATATATTTGGGTTATTTCACTAAAATCATTTGATGTGTTTGTTGAGTATCGTTATTACACGTCTGCGCCAGTTCCTTGTTCAATGACGTTGTATGATTTCAAAATCTATGAAAATGGGTAATAGGCACAGGTGGATCAAGTTAATCTGAAATTTAACATCGCTAACCTTTACTCCGTTACTCAAAAAAGTAAACCTCCCAGACTTTCTGCCCAGCTATGGAAATAAGCGTTGCATTTTGGGTGAGTCTTCAAGAGTGTACCTCAATCCGTTGTCTTAATTGAGAGTTAGTACAACAAGCGTACTTGGATTCAATCGTGGGTTTTATTAACTTGGACACCACTGTTGGTTCTTGCGAAAAAAACCCTAATTTTTACTTGGTTGAAAATACTCCCAGTCTCGTGCAGGGGTGTGATTTTGTGAATACATCCCTCCTTTTTCTCGTCATTAGTCTGTGACTTGGAAATAAATACGACCAAATCATAATAACTAAGAAAAATAGTGAATGATTGCGTATTAAGTATCATTTTTAGAATTATTTATCAGTTTCATTTTCTTGTTGTTCTTTATTGTAGGTTTGTTAAATAAAATTATATAGTAAATGATTTAAATTCTCAGTCCTTTGGACTTCGCCTTCCATCCTTCGTCACCATAGATGAATAAATTGGCTGAATAAGAGCTGATTTGGAGAATAAATATCCACACCTGTAAGATGGGATTAGGCAAAAATCAAACTTAAAAATCGTACATTCGCCAAAATTCCTCTTTTTCCTGAAATGGCCCATTTGTGTGATTGTCGGATTCATTGATTCTGAGTCAAAAGTTTTATTTCATTACTTCATGCTTTTTCCTCCCGTATTGAGGAAAATTACTTTTTCATGAAACGTTTCTCATACCTATGTGGATGTTATTTAATGGCAGTAGGATTGTACAAACAATTGAAATAATGTATGCTTTCGTTTCTTTAGTTATTAAGTTTCAATTAATTATTCTTGAATTGTTCTCTATTTTCAATAAACCATACAAGGGAAGTTTTTTGCATTATACTTTGTTATCCTTCTATAGCATTTTCCGAGTGCGCAGCAGTTTCCCTATGTCTTGACACCATGATCCCTTGCAAGAGATACTTTTTCAAGAAACAAGTACGAGTCTCAAAATGCATTTACTTCTTATAGTTTACAGAAATGATAACTTTTCTTACGAAATGTACGAGTTCTCTGAAACCGGAAAGCGTCCTTCAGAACAATAGAAAACTGAGACAAAGAATCCATCCTGGTCCAGGTTTCTCTCCCGTTTTCCTTCGGGTAGTGGCGGATTTTTCATAGGCGGGAATGTCATTTATACTTTTGTATTATTTTACTATTTTTTTACTGCACATAATATCTGTAATTTATTTTGGAATAATATTTATTAAACAATTTATTATTTACTAACACTTTCTTTTATAAATATTAAATTCGCCTCGTCCCTTAGGTTCTTGATCGGAATTGACGAGATGGTCCGTTGTTTGTTTCCGGAGAATAACTTGGTCTATTATCCTCCACACGGTCATACGCAGTTTACAGCTGCTTTGTTGACAATACAAGTTTATTTATTTGTATTTAGAAGAATCTTGTATAACTCCTTTTATTCACTGCTTTCCGATACACTCTGGGCAATAAGTGAGCGAGATGATAAATCCACTGGTTTGTAACAAATGGAAATCAAAATTCAAATAACTAGATTTAAAGCCCTATAAACTGTCTCAATTGTTTGCAGAAGATAATAGAAAATATGGTGGACCTTCAGTTTTTGTCGCGAAAGAAGGTTGTTCATTAAATTGGTCTCTCGCATGAAGTCATGTCAATGTTAACTTCTCAGTTCTGAATTGCAGGCAAGTTCAAAAACCTTTCTTTTTTTTTTGTGATGGAACATATTTGGGTTGAGTAGTTTAAGCAAAGAAGTGCGATTGACTTGGAAACATTTCCGCTCTCACAGACAACCCGAATCAGTTATTAAGATTTTCACAGATTTTCTTATAATTTATGGGTTAACATGCGGGGAGAGTTCTCACATATCCTGCATCGAGTTGTTAAATAATTAATATATTTACGGGAGTTCCATCTATGAATCTAGCCATTTCCGTGCAATAAAACGTAAAATTTTACTATAAAGAATGTCTTGCAATGGTATGTACATTAGTGGGTTTTACAAACTAATAAAAAGTATTACAGTAGAAAAGAATGAATTCACTAATTAAAACGAATAATATAGATCTGAGAATTTCTACGCAGGCAGTGCGTTTAGGTCTGAAGCATTAATCTTTCGCTGCGTCGTCGAAGGCCAAGTGAAAATTGCGAGGGACCGGGACTCAAAATCGGACCTGCTACTTTGGCCGCATGTGCACTGCCACCCGCCTCGACACACAGAGTCCGTACACAACATCCACCCGACCTGAGCCTGTGTCACACACCACACAGGGGATAAGTGACCACAGGCGGTTCCCTAAGCACTTATACCCGGTTTCCATGTACCCAAGTGTCGGATGCGATTTTGAACCACTCCTTCGCTCTTCGTCGCATCCGGACGAGCATTTTCGTCAAATCCCTTCGATCACTCTTCACAATTACCATACTTTCTGTGAAGTACGACCAAGGGAAAGTGAACCCAAAACAATGAATTGTTTCGAAAATGGAAATTACACGCTAGGAATTTTCGCTTTGCGCTGAGCGGGGAATGAAAACAAATACGAGAAACTGTGATGTATGATTCTGTCTTCTTCACTTAGACATGCACACAAATCTCCCTTTAGACATGCACAACTTAAGCAAAGCAATGGAAGGTAAAAAATAAATGTTACTACACGTTCTTAATAGTCGATTCTTGAAGTGCAATGAAAAGTAAATAATAATTTCAACGTACAGAATAATTAAACAGAGCTGACTATGAAAGCGTGGACCACTTATCAGTATACAAATAAATCCAATGCAAGCACAAATTACTGCAGTAACTGAAAATTTTGCACTGCACAACATATTATATCTGATGTGAAAAAGTACTATAGAACCATCTGAAGAGATAAATTAATAAATAACATGAAATACACATAGTGACATTAATTGTAGTAGAACGTACTCCTGAACAGTTCAGAAACTATTCGAAAGTTTGATGACACAACATGAAATAATTATTCGAGTAGAATTATATTGCTATTAATTACAATAAATAAAATCTTAAAATTGTTAGACGTAAATATTAGTCGCAACAACTACGATTATTATTATTATTTCACTTTTATATAATGTAGCTTTTAATTTTAATTTAAATGTTTTAAATACGTTTCTCTCCACATTAATTGACAGGTTGGTTTAAGGACAATGTCTCGGGTAAACTGTTTCAGCTTCTGTTAGGAAACACATCTTAACCAAGTACGTTCCCTGGTTGTTAATTTTGTAATGAATGGTCGTTGTTTTCGAGATATAATATTAATTTATTTTGAATCTAGCCTTCAATGCAAACCTTACTGTCCGTTTCTACAGTCTTAAAATCTTCAATCTCCTCAAGGCTATACGCATCTTAATTGTTAGCCAGCGTACTGGTTCCGAGCACGGTAGTTATTTGAACCCGATTTCCCTCTATGTAACTGTGACCTCTTAAAGAGACGCAATATAATAGTCTTCTCCAAGATTGAGCTAATATAATTCGAAACGCGAAATATAATTGTATCTACAGGACTTCAATTTCTCCGAAAGGGTCCCCGCACATCATTTGCCCTTCCCAATTCCTGCACCCAAATCTTGGCTGGATGGAAAAATCTGTGTCGAGGCCTGTATTTACCGTGTGACATTAAATAAGAATAATAATGAGTAATTTGTCTCATAAGACTCACTATTGTGTCTTACTGTGTATTGTGTGTTTCGAGAGAATCACGTAAAATGAAGCGGAGTCGATTATTAAACTAATTTATTAAATGCGGGGCTTTTATATTAATTTTATTTTTCCTTTTTTGCCCTCACTTCTCCAAGTTGTCACCAGTTCCGAAAGAATGGTGTATATTAAAGGAAGTTAATATTTTTAATTTTTTGTCAATATTTAATTGCATTGCAATACGTTTCGTTGATAGAAAAGATAATTTTAAACATAAAAGAAAAACTTTCAAGTCGCGAAATGTCTTCTTCGGAGTTAAAAGGTATCTCCTAGTTCCCTAAGGAAGAGGCTGACAACGTAAATGGGATATTCGAGAAAGATATCTTTCATCATCAAGTTTCTTGTCAACTTAAGAACAACTAGGCACATTTGAAGATTAAGATAAGACAAACTTATCTTAATTCTTGGTTAGTGATTTATATTACGACAAACGTAAATAGTGTTCTAGGTCAAACGTTTCACAAAACAACTTTCGTTATTCAACATAAATAAACTTTGTCAAAAGCAGTTAAAAACTGTGCATGACCACATGAAGGACAAACTAATTTACTCTCCGGAAGTAAGCAAGGGGCCATCCCATCAATTCCGATCAAGAGCCCTAAGACAGAGGCGGATTTAAAATTTTAACAAACTCCTAACAATAGCATCTAAACATAGTATATCCGGGAAACAATGCATCGCTAAAAGCTAGCTTAAGGATGAAATGAATAAATTGAAATAAATGCGTAACATATTTAGGAGAACTAATTACACAGCTGTGAATTTCATTATAGTAAATCACTTATGGTAAAAGTAACAGCATTTTTTCTTTTTAATTTATATTGAAGAAAATGAGTTTTACAGAAACTAAGTAGAAATTTTCTAAAGAGATTATGTATACAAATTTCACTCTTTGACCGTGCATGAAGGACACTTTTATTGCAACAAGACGTAGTCTCCAAGCTACACACATATCTAGTGTTAAACCGATCTTAAATTTAAAATATAATTTGTGTTATAAATACTAAGTGAAATCAGCCTGACGTATCTTTCTTGACTAGAACCCATAATCGACAGTTTCCACATTTCAGTATCGTAAATAACATTCTTCAAATCACACCTCGTGTCAGATTTCCAAGGTAGAGGAAAATATAATATATTCAATAATTTCATAAAAAATATACCATTGTGAACATTTTTTCGATCAAACATACAAAAAAATAAGTAGTCAGCAATGAACTTGAAGTAACCTACCCATTATTTCCCCCTCGTCTATCATTGATGCTCTCGGTAAAAGTTGCATTGGAATCAGTCTGCAGTTAGTTAATACAGTTCTAAACAACCGACGACGCGTCCGATGACCAGTCGATTAGATGGAGGAGGGGCGGTGGGTTTGGCGGGGAGGGGTGGGGAGGAGAGGGGAAAGGGGATGACGATCGCTCGCTGGCGCCGTCGTTGCCACCGCCTCCGCCTCCATCGCCTCCTTCGACAGAGGCGCAGCGGCGCGCGCAAGGTCTCGCTCGCTCCTTGGTCTGTAGGTGGTTCAGTCGCGGGCGCGCGGCGTACGAAGCCACACGTCGTGCTTCACGCGTAGCGCGGAGTGCTGAGTGCTCCACAAAGTGCGTGTTAGATGTACGTGTGTGCTGTGGTTAGTGTCCTATCACAACTCATCTCCCTTGGAGTCGTCTCGAGTTCAGAGATCACCATGGCCGACTCAATGCAGACAGAGGAAGGTTACCTAAGTGAGTAGTTAAACAGAGTTATGAGACGTGTACAATGTCAAGCACGCGAGGTTACATGATTCTCGAAAAAGCACCGAAACATTGTATTAACCAAGGTTCAAAATTTATGTGGTTCAGCATTCACTTTGAAAACTTCTTAGCAAGTAATTAGAGAAGGATGTTCGTTCTCAGATGAACAATTGAATGGTTTGGACTAATTACACGTCTTAACTTGATTTGTGATAGGTAAATTATGGTAGGAAAAGTTTTGTGTCATTACTTCGATGAGTGTTACAATGCCGCAGAGAAAGTTTTATTTTTTTATAAAATAAAATGTTAATGGGAGAGAAGAGAAGATAACAATACAAATACTTATTACGCCTGACATTACTCAAGAAACAAACACGTGAAAGCAATGTGAGAAGAATTTTAAATACCGATACATTATGTCAATTAAGTGAATAAAAATGAAAAATCTTTCGATAGGGCATGTTTAAAATTGAATAAAAATATTGTTCGTTGAATTTCTTCTTTGCGTGTTTCTGAATCTGAGGTCCAAGATTATTAAGGTTTCATGGTTTCATTTGTCAAATCTTAGGGTTCTCAATTTTTCTAAGATTTCATATTAATTTACCCCTGTTGCCTATGTACTAAATTTACCAAAGTACAGATGCCTTTTAGCTGATTTAATGTGACGATAACAATATCCACCTGTAGTAATGTTGTAGAATAAGGATAGGGATATATATATATATATATATATATATATATATATATATATATATATATATATATATATATATATANTGAGTCAGAATCTGAAACGAGTACTGTTGAATATTCCTATAGCATAAACATATAATTTGTGAGTCCTATGAGAGCGCTGAGACACCTGTATTCAGAAAGTGAAAGTAACAGTGCTGATGTAATTTCGTTTGATCAGTAATCATTATTGGTCGTTAAAATAATGGTTTATTCTGATCAATTGCTCTTGCCATACAAGAAGTTAAGATTTTTGTATGGCATGCCTCAACGCAATGAAGAAGTAGGTAGTGGAATGCTACGCGCCGAATCGGCCGTGCGGACTACCTGGCCGTCTTCCTCAGCAAACTCGCTTCACAAAGCCACTCACCTCTGGCTCAAGTTCTATGCGCCCTGTTTTTGTTGACGCTTGTACCTACCAGGACAGTGTTCCGACGCGCAAATTAGTTGCACCGCTGCGAAAGTATACTTCGCGGCGAAACATCAACAACACCTGTGACCGGGATAGAAACTCCTTGAACGCGCTCTGAGTATCTTACGGAAATAAATATTGAACCAGCTACACGAACTCTTAATTCGTTGTCCCTTTGGAAAATTGCTTTAGAACAAAAATGAGGACACAATTTAGTCGTGTTTTACTACAAATTCTGCAATTTTATATTTGACCATATAAAAATGAATACTAATAAAATTTTATATATTAAACATTGAGAAATACAATATTGACACAAAATCACGACAATAAATCAATAGAACATAGCAATTAAATTAATATTAATTGTAAATAAAATAAAAATGAAGCTTTTATAACAAATGGGAAAAAAACGCTCTTCTGTTGTCTTTCCGAATTGAGAAATGATAAAAACTGTTTAAACTCATTTAACATAATAATGTATTTATTTCAGCTGTTTTTGACGAATTACTTTATTTTTAAATGAGTCCTTGAGCTGTGTTCAGGACAACTCATTCCCATCACAATATATCCAGGTTTCATCGTGCGATATGAATTGCATACAGACGCGTGTAAAATAGCCATTTTACCTTCGCCTTTCTCGTTTTTGTAGTCTCACCGGTTAGACCCTAGTACACGTCTATACCCAGAAAACTCAAAATTGTTACAAGAACAGTGACTGAACAATAATGAAAGAAAGCGAGCTGATGCAATGTAGTGGTGGAGTGGAGTGTGCAGTTGCGACCGGGAACGGGTTTGTTCGTTGAGTAAATGGAGGAGGTAACATTTTTCTTTATTTTGCGTCATATCTGCTCCGTCTTCAGTCCTATTTATATACAAACAGATGAGGGAGTGGTGACAGATGTCACTGGTGGCAAATGACATTCTTGGAGACAGGACAGAATTGATGGAAAGGTTCCTTGCAGCTTTCGGCGAGTTTAAGTACTTATCCTCCACACGGCTATACATCTATTTTTTAACTTCTTTTATAATTATTTGTTTTCTATGGATACACGAAAATTTGTTAACATATTATTTCACGTGTAATATATTCTAGGAAAAAGACGGGGTTTTTAATTGAGAAAGTGGAAACGTGAAATTCGTCTGGGAATGATTTTTTTGAGGAGTAACTATCTGCTTTGGCATTCGTCGCGCACCAAACACGTGGAGGGTCTAGAATACAAAAGTCGATGCGATGCCCATGAGGAGCTTTTATCAGTTGCCTTATCTCACATTGTGTGACCCGCTGTAGCACAACTAACTCCCTGATTAATCACCCTAACACTTGTGATAAGAATATGCGTCACCTTTCGCATACTGAAAGAGTCCACGTCACTATTGAATCCCCCATTTCTGAAACTTGAATTATGTGATTATCCTATAATTATAAATTATAATTATCCTGAAGGTCGAATGATTTATTATTCGATACTACAAACATAATCTATTCGTACGAAATCTCTCAGTATTCTGTGGCAACTTTCGAACGACAATGAAATTTCTGTGAAAGTAAGGATGATTGGATTGGATTGGTCGTCCAAAGACGCAAAAGAAGATCTTGTTTCAGTTGCTAACATAATGTCGGATAAAATTATTCACAAGATCGAGAAGTTATTTTTCATATTGGTTCTTCAACTGGATACCATACAATAGATTTTCTTACAGTTTTCTCTTACAGTCGCTTTAACTCCTACAACAAGATTTTTGAAAACTATTTTACACAAATTAATTCTATGTCTACTAGATTTTTACCTCATGTTTTAATGACGTACGTTTCTTCAACTAAAATAAGATTACTCGTTTCATCACATCTTTGCGAGTCTGATTGACAAACGTTGATGGGCATATTTGTAGTTTTAATAATCGTTGTTTAAAACACGAGTAATTATCTTTCTTATCGAAATGCGAAGATGATTGAAATCTTATTTCCGTGGAGTAAAGCAGCGTATTGCTTTTTCCCACGTGGTGGTGAGTTGGTGATTATCAACATATGTTAATGGTATGATTATACATTTTTCACTGTCGATTAATCATATTTGTTAAATGGATTAGTGTTAATATGAATTTGTTTTCGTGGAAACATTGATAGTGGAAATATGAAAATTATAATGAATCATTTACTTCATAAACATGAAAATACTATAGTCTCCGCACTACTATTTGCTATTTTCATTCTTAAAACCATTCACAGTGCTAATTGATTCATTTCTAAATTAGAATTATCATTTTTAACATTCTCAACTAATTGCTATCCAAAATAATATATCAAATATCACTAGATATTATTATAGCAGAGTAATAACGTAAAATATACCCTTAGCTCATACCTATTGCTTACAAAAAGACGTTACCATAGGCCTCCCGCATTTTGAATACTCTCTCTTACCATGGTACTGTATTTTTCTATTTTTTGGCAAGTAAAACTATTAACCTTTGAATTGCTTCAAAGTCTTAATCTACTTAATACCACCTTACAAATTTTGTAAATTAACAGGTTTCCGTCACGATGCCTTGCCTACTTCATGAAAATTCTCTCTTCACCACCTCTGTATTGAGCCTAATTCTTGCATGTGTATGAATTTTCCCTCATAAGTACATTTTTGGGGGTAGCTCCGGCATCCACTTGTAGTTCACAGTATTGATGTCCAGATATGGTTATATGAAATGAACTTTATTGTCAAAACAGCAGTTGCAAACTATGTATGACCACTGGGGACAATAAACTAAGTTACTCTCCGGAAGCAAGCAAAACACCATCGCATCAGTTCCGATCAAGGGCTCAAGGACAGCGGCGGATTTATATATAGAGATAAATTATTTAATTAATTCATACTGTTATCCATTTATTATTCCAAAACGAATCGTAGGTAGGTTTAGAAAAAATTCCAGATAAATGATCTTAAAAGTATTAATGACATTCCCGTCTATCGAAAATCCACCACTGCCCGAGGGAAAACTCTGGATTACTCTGGATTTGTTCAACACGTGGCCTTAGTTTTGCACAAGCAGCTTCTTATCATGAAAAAAGTTGAATTGTGTACAAATCTATGGTAGCAGTAAACATTTTGGACATGTTCAAGTCAACTGAAAACAAACAAGATTATCGCTGTGCAACCTCTTTTCTGCAATACAAACATTTCAATCCTCAAGCAAAGCCGCATTTGGTATTTCCGAGCGGAAAAAATGAATGCTTTCCCATAAATATCAGTGAAAACTGTCAATGAAATCGATAGCTGTGGCATAATGGTTGCGTTCACTCCGTGCTGAACAGGAAACATGAGTTCGAATTCCCGCTCTACCGACCTAAGTGACCCAAGGGGGAAGGAATGACCTTTATTTTGATAATTAAGAAACTAAATTTCGAGTAGGTAGGTATAGACCATTTAATAAACATTTAATGTAGCCAAAATGTTACATACAATTTAAATCTGTTTCTCGACGAATACCAGTCATTCTTTATGATCTACAAAACCCAATTATACCTAATGAAATATCAGAGGTACCCACCAGGGGGGGGGGG
>NNCF01140090.1:0-15468 GCA_002313205.1 Laupala kohalensis
TTCAGTTACTGTTGGCGTACATATCGGTAGAGAGATGAGGGAGACATCCCACCCTCCAGAGCGGATACTGGGATATGTGGTGGGTGTAAACTCACTATTGGTGTTTATAGGAACACTCCTACGGCTCTCCCGGGGAAAAACCCCGGACTGACTACCATTGTGAGGCTTAACGGTGAAAAGACCAGTTTATGTCCTGGAGGCTAACGGAGGTAAGACGAAAAGTTGAGGGCCGTAGGTTCAATGCACCACGGAAGTGTCGCAGTGTTTGATAATATACATCCAGTACCTAATGTTAATCCCCACTGCCCCGAAACTGTATAACTATAACAACATACGTCACTGACGTAGCCAACAATCCCGCTAGAGATGAGAGATTCAGGGTGACAAAGTCCGTAGCATTGAGAGTCAATGGACGAGCTGACAACTGATGCGAGAATGTGCGCAATTGTGATGATGTCTTCAGGGAGATTGCACTAGTGCCGTGCGACTGTGGTAATAGCAACTTCTGCACAAGTATAGTTGAGCGTTTGGCCTCATTAGAGGTTCGTTGAGAGCATGCACCCAGCATACTTGCAATTGCCAAGAACAAGAATAGCCATTGTAGTAGTGTGATTAAGGTAATTGTGTTGCTATTCAAGCCTTTCAATGCGTCATCCTGTAAGGGACATAACAATAAACTGATTAGGCAAAATGTTTTGACAGAAATTATTGAATATATTTCTCATATTTTAATATTAAATCTATTGCCAGAAGAATAGTAACAAACTGCGTATGATCACGTGGGGGACAATAAACCAATTTACTCTCCGAAAGCATACAAGGGACCATCCAAATAATTCGATCAAGGGCCCTAAGGCAGAGGGGGATTTGACGTTGCAGAACACTCTTAAGATAAGAATAAAAATGGTTAGCTACATGATATAAGATCACAAAATTAGTCTTTAATATATATTCTATTAAAGGAACTCTAAATTTAAGATGAATTATTTCAATGAACCGTCGTTCTATTATCCTATTTTAAAATGTTATAAAGAATCTAAAATTTTATTCACCAGCTGCGAATCGTGTGTTAAACAAATAAAAGTCCAGCCGGTTATGCTGCATAAGCTACACAACCAAGTGATGAGGAGAGAAATTCCTATCCAAGAATTAAACTCATCTGCTGCATCCGAAATCAAATCTTGAAATTGCCTTAGACCCACAATTAATGCTTCAGAAGGATGAGTGGCGGTATTTTGTACGTCCAATGCATCGTTGGCTCTTCTCAGTCGTGCTCGTATTGCGACAGCGGCATTTACGTGAATTGTTGCGATAGTTGTTGTAACCAGGAGAGGCAACCACCTTGAACATTATTATAAAACGTTACTTTAAAACAACATTGTATTCGGCAAAGCATTATCATTTTTTTTTTTTTTTACATAAGATTTACAAGATGACCATGTTTTGTGGTCCGTAATCGAAAGTAGCTCAATTTGTATGCATACATCCTATTTACCATAGGTATTTTGTGTAGTAATCAGTTTCCGAGTCAAGAAAAAATTCGCAGAAGAAGTTGAAACTTAAATATGAACTTTTGGAAGCAGTCAAGTGTTATTCATATCTAATAAAAAGACCCTTGCCGTTTCTTAATTAGATACTGGAAGTCATCAAGTATCTTTTTATCGCAGTCAGTTATCCTTTAATGGTATTTAGTTGTCACCTGCTGTATTATTTTTAATAATGCATATCTTATTAGCCTTTTTTGTGCTCTTTTCTATGAATGAACAGTAAGAATATCATTTGAATCAATTACTGAATACAGAATTTTTTTCCAACTTTAAATTTTCTAAAATATATTTCTTAAAATATGAACGACTGAAATGTTTTATGTTCGCTATTAATATTAGAGAAAATCTATCATCCTATCTTACCTCTGATATACATTGTTAGATTGTTTACCTTTAATATGATTTTAAATGAACTTATGGTAAATAAACTCGATAGGCTTTTTGCTTCTGTTAACTCTAATGTAGAATGTATCTAGTATATTTTATGGTCCTTGTCATTTCATGTAAAGCTTAACTTGTATTATCATTGTATTATTTATCGCAAAGCACATGTGCTCAACCGTCCTCTACCTTTAATTATCTATAATTTGAATAAAATAAATGTTCAGAGTTCAGTAAAGGGTTTTGTTGCCTTAAAGTAAAAGCTAAGACGTATAAAAATATTTTGAAAATAAATATGGGTTTCAGTTAATTTAAAATTAAAAAAGGAAATTATTTATTTATAATGTTCGAAAGGTTTTTTATTTTTAAAAAAATTGAAGTACATATAAATTAGTCTTAAATGGCCGACGAAATGTGTTTCAAAATATAATTTTATAAAGAAGTTTTCAACTTTTATGCAAAACACCGTTTGCCAGAAGCCAGACAGCGGATAATACGGTTCATAGTCTGAATCTGGCCCCCTCTTCTTCAGCAAACCCCTACAGTAATAAAAGTCTGAATTTAACCGATTCAATGAGAACAATTCCTACCACGAACCAATAGTGCCCAGAGCTCTTCTGTAACTATAAACTAGTAACGAATACTTTAATTTTGAATTTCTATTTGTCCTTAACTAGAGTGAACACATTCCCCCACAATGTCTTTCCATTCCACAATCTTAATATTTTTGTCTTTTTTGTTCACTGCCTGAACATCATGACTATATTGCCTGAAATTATACCAGAGAACACTAGATTTATTTGATACTAGATTCAAAAGTATTTGAAATAATTTTTATGACTTTAACCTATTCTTTATTTTGAGTAGAATATTTCAGTTTCACATGGAAAAAAACCTCTTGTACCAAAGTAACTAAGATATATTCGTTTAATAGATAGTGCTTCCAAGCTATCCTTACACGCTTTGGCCTATCATAAAAATATTTTTCTACCTACAATGTTAATATTTGTGAAAAAAATAATCTTGTGTTTCCTCTACGTATTGCAGTAGATTTGTCGATTTAGCTGCAAAACACAGTTTGAGAAACGAGACAACGTCAAGAAGGGGAGTACATCTGTACCTCGAGTATTCACCTCCTAATTTTTTATGGGACACAATAAAATTGAAGAGTAATGTAGTAAGTCAGTAACTGGAACACTGTTTTATAAAGAGCTGTGCGCTGACCAATGGATACTTCAGGACGAGCTACGGAATATATTCTGACACTATATATATACTCTGAAATGTATATCGATGCTAAAGGCCAACATTTGAGCATTTACTGTAACCATCATACGGAACATTTAATTTGACTATTAAGTACACCATGATGCTGGGTTATCCGGTTGGTGCTTTGTCCAGTCGCTGAAGCATGACATTTCGGTTGCAATACGTCAACTTTCTTTAGTGAGACTACGCTCGCAACCGCTGACCTATTCACTTACGAATAAGGCTGCTGTATGGCAGCCGAAACGTGAAGCTACAAAAACCAGACGCGGCATCAACCGGATAAGGTCTGCATGATATGAATCCTGCCGCGAAAACTTCCAAAAATATTTGAGAAAATACACATGTGATAAGAAAATAAAGGTTGTTTTATTGTTTAAAATATGTATAATATTTTTACACATCCTTTTGGTGCGATACTTACGAGCCAACGTCGTTGGATACCTTCGACCATTCGAAATTACAATTCCAGAATTCCATTAACAATAAGAGTCCGAAGTAGATGAAGATGACTATGGCTTCATACAGAAGGGTTCTACGAGCGACCCGAGCAGTAGGTGGTACAATACCAGACTTCACCAAGCTGATGTCAGCGTATACCATGAGTCGTAAGGTCCTGGATAAGTGACTCGTTTTAAAAAAGTTCGTCAAAGTGGCCGCAACCGCACACACGACCACCGAAAAGCATGCCAAAATGTTTAGTATGTTCTGCACAGAAAAGACAACACGGGCATTGTAATATGTTTTGGCGACATAAAACATTTTGAGGGAACAGATTTTTATCTGAGAAGCGAATTCACAGATAGAAAAGAATTTTTCCAATCCTGTAGATGTGACGAAAGTGCGAGAGGTGGTTCTAAAATTTACAGCGGATGGATTTAGTAAATATTAATGGACGTTTCTGGACTGTGCTTACGGACTCGCGGGAAGTTAGAAGAAGCCCGTAGACATCTATTTACGAGAATTACGTTTCTGGAAGGTATGATAGTTTGGGAGTGAATAAGTTTGGGAGTGAAAGAAAGAAATGATCTAACCAAGCGACTTTTGGAAGGTTGACAAATACGATGGCGAAGTAGTACAACTGGAAAATTATGTAATGAATATATACAAGACATCAAATCCAGTAAAAAAAACGCAGCGTGGTTTAATCTAAATCCTTACTTATTGCAATTTTTGGTTGTCAATGGAAACTTTAATTCGTGCTTGACAGAAAAGCTCTGCAAACGTGATGAAGAATATATGTGTAGTAAGTGGGTGGAAATTTTAGAGCATGGTCGTTGGGAATGTGAGTTGTATAAGTCAAACAGAAAGAAAAAGTTTACAACTCGAATTAGTGATATTTTCATTTTATAGCTTGTATTCACTACCACCAAACGTGACGAAATAACTCTAGGAGAGCCTGTCCTTAAGTAGCGATATAGCGAATGTTAGTGACGTTGGGTGATGAGCATTCCCATTTTGTCTAAGATGTAACCTTGAAGGTAAAATTACAACAAAAGGAAAATTAAACTGTAGGACCCTGTGTATCATTTCCAAAAATATATTCTTTATTCCTTGAATATTTAATACCTCATCAAATCTAAGGTTTTAATATTCAGTGTTTTTAGTCAGAGCATAAATATTTGAAACATAGATTTTACATGCTGCGAAACTTACCTCTGAAAATGAGCTCGATAAGGGATTATAAGCTCCAAATGCGAAAGTGTACAATCCTCCACCGGCGCATGTTACTGCCAATACGATGGAGTAGCACAACCAAAGAAGAGAAAAACGGATCTCACAGCTTTTAGTTGGAATGGCGCAAGGTACGAGACCAAATGCTCGCGCAGTTATCAGTAATGGTCTTACAGAACGGAAAAACTCCGTCTCGACATCCATTTCCTTCTGGCGGCTAATGGAAACAGGATTCACTGTCCATGCGTTATGAACTAAATTTTTTGAAAAATCGGTAACCATTGGTTTCATTACGATTTCTCTCACAAAACGTTGTCCCTAGAAATATAAAAGAGACAGATTAAAATTGGAACAAAACCTACCTTTTAACGAACAACAATATGTTATGAAAAAAAAAGAAAAAGGTTTTTACCATACAATTTTCGTTTTGAAACCCAGCAATTATAAATTACTTATAATAAAAGTTTTTTTAATAACTTGTTTCAATAAATGTTTTAAAATTGGACCTCTAGTTTACGAAACGAATTTAGTTAGCATGCCAGCACTGCCGAAAATTTAATTTAATAACTCATCTTGATGTTGGTCAAATAGTGTGTTTGCAAACATAAAAACCGTATCTTTGTTTTTCTTTACAATAAATAAATCAAATATCTCCACAATGGAACCGAAGTAAAGGCGGTTGGAAAAGAAAATTCTTATGTCTTGTTATTCAATACAATTTATGTGGAGTTAATAGGTATTTTTTCGATCGGCCCTTCCATTTTCAACGTATCAAAGTCTCACTTGTAGCACTGTAATTACATATTCCATTTCTCAATGCTAAAGGCTATATTCAATTTCTAAACTAACAGTTTTATTATTTATTTAACTCTCAAGTATTCTGCTTTCAGAAATAGCATCGATCGGATTATATGCTAACTCGATGTTAGTCTACGTGTGATTATTTTTAAGTGATATTGGATTAAGACAGGTTTTTTGAGATACCATAGAAACACGCCACATCGAGCTTGAGAAGTGGTAACTGCTGAGGCAGATTCCCCTCATGACGATTTGCAAGGAGCTTCGGTTGCCTAGGTGTAGAAACGGACGATTTAATCATGATAAATTCAATGCTCATTTTTTATGCGATCAGAGGAAAAATTGTATCGAACATTTTCCAACCGATTACTCTGGGCATCGAATAAATTTTTCGATTATTTTACTGATTTTATAATAACTATAAAACATTACTTGGTTACTGTAATTATAGATAAATGAATTTTTAAATGATAATATATCATACAATTATATCAATCGATTACCGAGTAATCGACATATTTTAAATAATTGACGTTCCCTAGCCGCAAGGACCAAGGTATGATATTGCCAGTCTTGTTTGAATATTGGCTGGTTTAAAACCAAACTTCTGAACACGCGAATAGTCTTGTAATCATCTTGGAATCAAAGACGATAACATTAGTATTAATTGAAGGGGTGAGTGAATGAAGAGGGTATGTAACGCCAAGTATGTTTTGATATATTTTGCCTTAAAGTTATAATTGCGGTACTTTTTGTTATTATGAAATTGTGTGCTATTATGAAGTGAATTGGAACTAACCTTCCTACCTAGATCCAATAATACTATGAAAAAATCTGATCATTTTTAATTAGTCACTAAAAGAAAGATTCTACGCAGAGGAGACATTTGTAACAAACAAGAGCCATTTATTATCAACTTCTAAATGCGAACACTGCAAACATTGGGTTTACAACTTACAAATTACAAAATATCTCGAGCATCCTTGCTCAAGGCACTCTAGCAACGATGCAACAGAACAGTGTTTCTGTGAGCTTTGGCAGGTGACAGGGTCCAATAACTGTTTTGCTGCAGTAACTGATTCCAATAGTTTGCGTCTAACGAAATCTTATCGGAGCTAATCAACTCTTATACTCAAGTCATCGAGAGTTTGGAAACTAAAAAATCAAGATGTCGAATTCGAGTGGTGTTTCAGTGTTTCCACCACCAATATCTTAGAACAAAAACCCCACACTCGTTTAGTCTTGGACTGCCTGTGATTGTCGTCTGATATTAAATTCATCGTTGGGTAGCACTTACACATCCCTCACGGGTGTATCAACGCAATGGAAACAACAAAGAGACTACCGTAAAACGAATTTCGTTGAAAGTATGTCATTAAATTAAGATTTCTTGGATAATTTACTCATTGCATTTTAATAAATAGGAATGTTAATTTTGTGTTATATACGAAAGAAAAAAAAAGACTATCTTAAGGACAGGCTCTCCTAGAGTTATTTCGTCAAGTTTGGTGGTAGTGAATACAAGGTATAAAATGAAAATATCACTAATTCGAGTAATATGCGACAGGGGGTAGATTGAATAGGTTGGCAGTTCTCCGAAATTTGGTAACTTTTCAGAGGGCAGCTAGAGTTTACCCTTGGGCTGCGTGAAGAACGCTGCCGTTTTCTATGACGACACTTCGCTCGTTCTTTGGCTATCTTCATGTGCTTCACGCTACTTATTGTGGCTACAATCACTGTTACAGTTACGTCTACTGTTACTACCGCTGTCGTGGTAACTTACATTAAGCTAGCAAAGCAATTGCAGCAGAATTCAATATTTTTATCCTAGTCAATTAGTGCGTATTTAGTGCTTATTAAATGCAAAAGAATAAAGTTTAATGCATTGTCCTCTTAATTGTTACAATGTTTTTGCTGATTTAATATTAAGTCAGAAGAACATCTCTTAAACAAAAATATTCCATTATAATTGAAAGCAATCTATAGAAACTTTTAGTGCTTGACTAGAGCTACACAAAAATATACTTATGACGTTGTTTGAAAAAAAAAGTTATAAACAAAATAGGAATAAAAGTGAAAAAAATTATTTAAAAATTGAACTCCCATATCCTTCACTTTAAGAAAGTGCTTTTAATTACATTTACAAATTTCCCAATGGATATGTTCAATTGCAATTTAATAAAAGATTCGCAACATTTTCCCCATATTCTTTTAAATAATCATTAAATATACTTTACTTACCAGAAAAAACCAATATTTCGAAAGTACGGCGAATCCGCTGGTTTTCTCTAATTTTAAAAGACATTTCTCATCATTCACTTTGAGCCTTGTGCTTCTTTGTTTCTGTGTTCTGTTTGTCTTCCCAGTTTCGTTTATCCTGTTGTTAGTAACGACCAGCCTCGTATGTTCGTATTTTCGGACGTAAAAAATAACACTACAATTATCGTTATCACTGTGTATCCATCATTTGAAGAATCGTAGGGGTCTCACACGAATATCCGGGCACGATAGCGAGCCGGCACGCGAACCTGATGCTTAGATGGTGCATTTAGCGCGTTTGATTGGACGGGGCAAATACGTAGAGTGGATAACGTATGTAAGTTTTCTTTTTTCTTTTTCAATAAATGGCGGCGATTTTGTTTACTTGGTCGCGCGGTGCGATAAGTGCGAGACAAATAAATTCAATTGCGATACATAGGGGCCGACGCCAGATTACAGGGAGGGATTTACGATATCGTTATTCTGCGTTAAGGTGGGGTTGGCAAGTGTTAATCTTGGCCTTGCGTCACACTACGTTTTATAAAAACGTTTAAACCGTAAAGTTTGTATTTGTAATCTAAATACTCCACCGCTGAGTGACACCTCATCTCAGTAGAGAAACGACAAACGAATTATTAAGTGAGTCATTATTTGTCCCATAATTTTCCGAAAAGCAACATTTTTTAGACGGTGTGTTAAAAATAATATTTTTTGCAACGTTATTTGTGGACAGCCCTTCGAAAATAGAGTTAGTGATTGCTAGATGAATAGAAATTGTTTGCAGATCGGACAAACCTCGCTGTGTTGAGAATGCTATCTTACGATGTCGCTATTTTGAATAAAATAACATATTCTCGTTCTTTAAAATATACCCCATGTAACTAAACTCAATGGGACACAGTAGCCCCTATTTCTATTTATAATTAGTCAAGAAGCAAGAATGATCTACGAGTCGTACGTATGTACACACGTTGGATCGGATGAAAACGTGAAAGAGTGAGCTAGACGAACACAAAGGAGTGAGGACCATGAAAAAATACTTCACGTTTTCAACAGATCCAACGTGTTGATACACAACATCAGATTATTGAGCAATGAAGCAGATAGCATTGGTTTGCGTGGGAACCAAGAGGATTGTCACCACATCAAATGCTCTTGGAAGACCATATTTTCCTTGACGGGTGTGAATTAAAAAAAAAGACAATAGAGTGGGACGTAAAATTGCAATGGTGTGAGAAAACTATTAAATAAATTATCTGTGTCATGCACATTAAATATTATGATATAAAATAACCTAATTAATTTGTATGAGTATGCTCTTTTAGGGGGAAAAAAGAAATTGAATAAATTGGAACCTAACTGGAAAGGATGTTTCGGAAATATTTTTCACAATTTCCGTAAAATAATCCAACTTTATTACACTAACAATTCATAATTTTACATGCATTAACAAATGAAATCTTCATCATAACATTTTGAACAGGAATCATACATTTTTCATGAAAGAAAAAAACACACACAAGACAAGAAATACTTTTTCTTGTTTCTTCGAACGTAAATAATGCTTCTCTTTTGAATAAGTGTTCCGTTACAACACAAGGAAACACGAAAATGAATGGAAGTCAGTCGTCTTCCAATATCTCGTACGAAGTCGGGGGACTAGATGCAGCTGGTGACCTGGAAACTCTAGTACTGCACAATGAACCTCCTCCATTGATTTGTTGAATGTACCTTAAAATTCCTGTTACTACCGCTGTCGTGGTAACTTACATTAAGCTAGCAAAGCAATTGCAGCAGAATTCAATATTTTTATCCTAGTCAATTAGTGCTTATTAAGTGCAGAAGAATAAAATTTAGTGCATTGTCCTTTTAAAGGTTATAATGTTTCTTGCTGACTTAATATTAAATCAGCAGAGCATCTCATAAAAAAAATATTCCGTTGTATTTGAAAGATATCTATAGAAACGTTTAGTGCTTGAATAGTGCTACACAAAAATATACTTATGACGTTGATTGGAAAAAATATTATTAACGAAATACGACTAAAACTAAAATAAGTTATTAAACAATTGAACTCCCATATCCTTCACTTAAGGACAGCACTTTCAATTACTTTGACAAATTTCCTAATAGTTCACTTTACCTACACATTTAGTGCACTAAATGTTATTAGTGCAATAAATTTAAAGAGTTAATAAACAATTTCCGTCTACAATTTAAGCTGGCAGTGCACCAAGAAAAAAAACAAAACTCTTTTGACACGTCTCTCAAAATACCCAAATCGTTTAGTGCTTGACCGCTAGTACCCAAAAAATACTACATAATAAGTGCACTAGTAAATATTTTAATGCAAGAATATAAAAAATGTTGTCATTATTGGACAATTCATCAAAACCTCATTTACAAGAGTTATGCCAAAAAAAGTCTGTATGTGTTTTGACGCAACTGGAGAAATTTTTACAAAAATTAAGGTAATGAAGAAATCATCTGAGAGACTCATGTTTTTGAACATAGGTAATTCATTGTTTACATGAATTAACATTTTCTAACGCAAAATCATACTACGCGAAAATCTTATTGATAGCTCTAGCGCTTTTTATATTTCTCGAAAATGCTAAGGTATTATTTCTTGTTTGACTCAGTCTCTTAGTCTCTTATTTTGTGATATTAAATTATCAATCATTTGATACTCACATTCCTTTCTTACAGGTGTCATAAATTTCAATGGTATGCAACTACCCGTAGTACAGATGATAACAGAAAGTCACCATACAGTATCATTCAAATGATGCTGCTCCATTGGATTCGTCTCGGGGCACCGCCTTCCAGAGAAACTGTCACATACTTCTCTTGAGCTCCTTTAACAGCCATCGTCCGAGCGTTTCCGGGATTCCCGACTATAGAACAATATGCCGACGCTTGCCAATCAAAACTTCTTCCTCCATGTTATGTAAGAGTGGACGTAGCGCATATTATGCAAACTTACGCTACTTTTTGCAAAACCAAACCGAGGAGAATTAAAACTTTCCACCTCGCTAGTATCGGTAAATTAGTTTGATGCACAAACCTTACCTCGGCTCGTTCCATACTGAAGAATTAACTGGTGGTGAGCACAAGTGAAACAGATGGGAACTTGCCCGACGGAACTGAAAGTGAATGCGAAAAAAGTAAACGCAATCTCAAAAATTTCATTACAGAAAATGGCACCATAGACAAATTGCTGGAAGAGAACTGCGACGAGGAAGTGGTTGTAGAATTTGAGAAAGATTGTATTTATACAGGTAAAAGTGAGTGGGGTAAATGGGCAAAGGAAATAAATCGGGAAGTCTCATGTTTACTCGGAGAAGGTGATCGTGAAAATGCACATTATTTTCCTGGATTCGCTGTCCGGTTGCTGAAAGATGTAGAGACATTACCTCTTTGGACTTGCTTTAAAAGGAACGATTTCGGATATGGTCGAATCCCTGCCTCAAGTGCTACTGTAGAAAGCGAGTTCAACCAAATTAAGAATCGCATATTAGCCGATGAAAATAATTATGGAGAAGAAAGGATGAGAGTCGACAGATTTCTTGTGACACACGTCGATTATTTGAATGGCGCAGCCAAACAGACTACATTTGTCGAGGACAATGAGAGACCCATCAATGCAAATATAAAAATTCGTCAAGAAACTACATCAAATGACGAAAAAATGACAGAAATTGAAAACAAAACTGAAGTGGAATTGAAGAAACCTATTTTAAAGTGTGAAGTTACCAACGACGAAAGCATAATATGATAATCCAGAGAAATCAAAAACTGGAAAAACATTGTAGTTCAATCCAAAAATTTGATTCATTTGACAAAAAATTTGCGTATTTCGAAAGCAGTCATGAAGGAATTGTTTTTTAGGTGCACAGCTAGCTTAAATGGTAGACGGAAATTGTTTATTAATTTTTTAAAAATTATTGCACTAAAAAAATTTAGTGCATTATGTGTGTAGGTGAAGTGCATTATTGGAAAATTTGTAAATGTAATTGAAAGTACTTTCTTAAAGTGAACGATATGGGAGTTAATTTTTTAAATATTTTTTAAAGTTTCTTTGTATTTTGTTTATATCATTTTTTTAAAATCCAGGTCAGATGTACATTTTTTTAGTGCTAGTCAAGCACTAAAAATTTTCATAGATTGCTTTCAATTGTAATAAAATATATTTATGTTGCTGAGATGCACTGGCGACTTAATATTAAGTCAGCAAAAAACATTATAACAATTAAAAGGACAAAGCACTAAACTTTTTTCTTGTGCACATAATAAGCACTTAATAGGCACTAATTGATTATGATAAAAATACTGAATTCTGCTACAATTGATTTGCTAACTTAATGTGGGTTTCGTGTGGTAGCGTGATACATCGATACTTCACAGCTGAGACTGTTCTCGTTATAACTGGAGGCTAACACTGATCTCATGATAACTGTTGTCGTTCTACTCTGATACTGTTCTCGCGATGACTGTTGTTGCTCTACTGATGGCTTGAGACTCATACCGGTCTCGCGATGACTGCCGTTCTGCCGTTCCGCTGCACCTCCGCGCTCAGGACGCTTCCACCGGTACATTGGGGATGACGTTGCTCATGCCTCATAGAGCTGGTCGGGCACTCGGGTGCGTTCGAAATACTTTCAGATGCATGTTCCCTTCGAAGAGAGCGTTTGAACTTGAGTAGTGTTGATGTTTTCTTCTTCCTTCGTTCTTCTTAAATTCTCTTCATAAGTTCGCTGTTCTTTTCTCTGGTGCTCTTTTGACCTTGTATTTGCGCTCTTTTGTGTGTGGTCCTCTTAAAGTGTATGTTTTTTTATGTTGCTCCTGAACTGCTCTCGATTGTTTATGTCATCATCTGTAATTCCCACTTCTTTAATGTCTTCTTCTGTTTCTCTGATCCTTTTTGTCTTGTTTTTACTAGCATTCGTTATCTCGAATATTTGCCTTGTAAACCTACTCTTTTCCATCCTGCGGATATGTCCGTAAAATTTCATTCTTCTTTTTCTAACGGCACCTGCTATTGTTTCTTTGTGTTTGTAGACCTCTGTTGATGGCCTCTTTATCCAAATTCCTTCACGGAAAACTCGACCAAATACTTTCCTGAGAATTTTTCTTTTTTTAATTTCTCTTATTTTTGTTTGGTTATGAATCACCGTCGTTTCTGCAGCATTCAGTGCTTCCGGTCGAACTACTGTGATGTAATGTCTTAATTTTGCATTGACCGAATTAGATTTCTTATTATAGTGACTCCATGTGAGCTTATATGCCTTTTGTAATTTTATAATTATTTCTTGATAAGCAATTTCACATTGATCCTCTGTTCTTTCTTAATCCCGAGTATTCCTTTTATATCTTTTTCCCATGTTTTCACGACTTTTTCCAGAAGTTAAATGGGAGAGGCGAGAGGCCATTTCCATGGCAGACTCGGTCTGGGTTTGAAATGCTTCTAAAATTTCTCCCATGAATTTAACTTTCGAGATTGTACCTATTAATGTCTGTTGAATAATTGGCCTTGTTTTCCTGTCGATTTTGAACTCTTCTAAAGTGTCGAATTGTTGTGTCCCGCTAAGGGAAGTAATGATACGATGGAGTGAACTTAACAACAAGTCTTTATTCAGTGGTAGTTACAGCGGATGATTAAGTCCGTGTAGTTACAAGGTACCAGAATCGTAGCGGATTCGTCGTCAAAAGGTTCCAGCGTCCCGTTATTCAACAATCCAAGAAGAAGAATCCGTGGTTGAATGCGGGTGGTCGTTAGCCAAAGGTTCCGTGCGTGGCGTCGTTCCGTAGATCCGAAGAGATGTCCTGGTAGAGAGCGAAGTGGGCAGCGTAGACGTGTGAAGCTAGTAGACGGCAGAGAGTAGTGTACTTCTTCTGGCTCGCTCCTAATCCTCTTCGCTTTAAGGCTGCGCGGCGGCCCTTTATATACCTGCCGCCTAGGAGGCGGCGATGGCGGCGCTTCCCGCCAGTCGAGGCAGCGGCGCGCTACCGCGCCGGTAGCGAGGTGGGGACAAGAGGGGCTCCTCTCTTGCCCGTTCCGTTTGCGCGCGTTTGGCGCGACGCTTGCCGGTGCGGCCCGAGCTGCCCCGATGGTGGCCGTAACCGCGGTAAATATGAACGTGGCGGTGCGCATGCCACACGAATAGAGTTTGCTTATCTACCGCATTTAAACCTTCTTGAAGTCGACAAATTACAACAGTATTTCTGCACCTTCTTATTTGTAAAATTGTCTTTAGTTTCCAGATCTGTTCTATACAAGAACGCCCTTTGCGAAATCCTACCTGATACTCTCCTATTAGTGGGTTCTTCGAGCCGACTTAACAGCGCTTTTGAAAGAATTTGTATGCTTCAGAGAGAAGTGAGATTCCTCTGTAGTTATGCGGATCTGTTTTATCTCCCTTTTTATGAAGAGGGTAGATTAAAGCACATTTCCACTCTGCAGGAATTTGTTTGGTTTCCCAAATGTTTGCAATAATTCTGTGAATTGCTTGTGTCGTCGTTTAGATTCCAAATTTCTGCTATGATTCCGTTTTCTCCGGGTGCTTTATTAGTTTTCAGAGATTTGATTATTTCTTTCATTTCTTTCAAAGATAGCGGATTTGAATCTGGGGTGGATAGAGGTTTTTCAAAATCGAGTTTCTCTACTGGGGACTTGCAGTTAAGGAGCGAGTGAAAGTAGCTAAAATTTGACAGTTATTTTTTGTGTTTGTTTCCAGTGGGCAGGCGGAAATACAGACTAGGTTGCTGATATCCTTTTAAGTTTTCCCTAAAGACTTTGCAAAAGTTTCTTTTGTTGTTCTTCATAAAGTCTAGATCGATTTCTTCAAGCCGGTTTATGTCATAGCTTTGTTTTTCTCTTCGTGTCGCCTTGGATGATCTTTTCTTTATCTTCAAAAACTCCTTCCATTTCTCTGGAGTCCTGTTGCTTCTGAAATTATTCCACGCTAGGATTCTGTCTTCTATTGCCTTGTCACCGGCGACGTTCAACCACCTATGTTTCCTCTTTCTTGGAGGTTGTCCTAATTTCATGTTGTTTTTCAGTACACTTGCAATATCCGTCTAATTCATGGCGTATGATTGACTAATTTCCTAAAGAATGTCTTTCTTGTTGAGTTTCAGGTATTGTGAATCAATTTTGAACGTTTTATTTATTTGTGTTTCCTATCAGTTAGGTTGAAAGCTAATCTGTATTTGTAGAAGATGGTGATCTGACTCAAAAAAACCTTTCCTTGTTTTTACGTTGATCTTTTCTTTGGTATTCGTATTGTCTACAGCTACGTGATCTTTTTGAAACTCACCTAAAGTGGTATTCGGGGCTTTACGTGTTTTAAGTTTATGTGCAGGTTTTTGAAACTGTGTGGAAATGATTTTACGACAAAAATTTTCGCAGAAGGTTATTAGCCTCTCGCCGTTTTTTTCGTTCTCTTGTGAGACGTGTGAATTCCTGTATTTTTTCTCTTTGCCAAGTTATCCATTGAAGTTTCCTAATAAAATTTTCACTTGGTGTTCAGGGATGTTATTA
>NNCF01140095.1:519-46551 GCA_002313205.1 Laupala kohalensis
AATCAGGAAATAAACAAACCGACAAATGACAGAAATAATTTAGGATGACAACTGCAGATAAATTAATTCGACAATAACTAAGACAATATTTTGTTAAATTGTAATGAATAACTACAAAAAGATCACGAAACAAATGGTAAAATATTGGAATAATTGTATTTACGACGACGAAACTTGAGCAGTGCAACAATAGAGTACGTTATTTTTAATTTAATAATGATGTAATAGTATATGCACCAGACAATCTAAATACAGGAAAATAATTAATTTTAATGCACCATGAAGTTAAATTTATGATTCTGTGTTGATCTTTGAATCATTTATTTAGTATTTAATTATTTTACAGATGATCACCAAATGGCAAAAGTCAGTTTAAAGAAACTGTATTCCATATTCGTATTCCTGAAGAAAAATACAATTGAAAGGATAATTTTTCAGTTACAAACATATTGACATTATATATGTATTATAACTCGCAGCTAACTTTTTATCTTATCTAGGAACTTTTTCCGAAATTTTTGAATCCGCCTCTGCCTAAGGTCCCTTGATCGGAATTGATGGGATGGTCCCTTGCTTGCTTCCGGAGAGTAAATTAGTTTAATGTCCTCCACGTGGTCAAACGCAGTTTGTACTGTTTTTTGACAATAAATTTATTTATAATTTAAACTTAATATCCCATACTCGATCCTCGTTCCCTTTCATGTAATAAATTTACATCAAGGAAAAGCATTGAGAAGTAAATTAAAATAAGTTCATTTCGAAAAATAAATGTTCTTTGAAAATGTGTTTTAAATGTATGTGTTGCTTCTAGAATTACAATAATTTAACATTTGGTTTGTTCCATGTAATTTTAAGTGCTACATCTCGTGTATTAAGAACACGTTACTGTGGAGCTGCTTCAGTGCTGCATATAGCTCTTGTAATCTTGGGGAGGGAGGACACGAATATAGTGTATTATGAGAAAAGAAAACTCAATCATATAAGGACTAAATTTAGATCGTACTACAATACATTTGTATTATAAGTATTCTGTGTTCTTTATTTTTACCAGAAATTGATATTGTTATTAAGTCTTTAGACTTGTTGTTTTATGGGAAAGCGAATTCTCACGTTCTCATTTTTATTTTGTAATACGGATGCATGACCATTGTTTACTTAAAATAGATTAAATTTTATTGGATAATCTGCAGGAGAAGTAGGAGACTTCGTATTTGTATGTTCCTTGAAAACATTACTGATTTCTACACTACATTTATTTAATTGAAGGTGATTGTTGTCGTGAGCTCTTATTTATTCTCATTTTGTCGCTATTTATTTGGCAAGATGTCAATATCGGACTCTTAACATAGAAGTTGGGATTGTACTTTTGATTGATTATGATTTATGCTATTCGTGACTAGGTGCTTTTATATTTTACTCGTATTCAGGAAAGAAAAATTAATGCAAAGCTTTATTTCATTAAAGAATTCATTGTTTCGAATTTAAAACATAACTATGAATTTTAAACATAAATGAAATGTGCACATTCTTACATTATAAATTTGTTATCTCTTCTGATGAAGACTGAGGTCATTCATGAATTAATCTCGCTTCACGCTTTTTGGCTAATGAAATAGCGGAGTGGTTATTAATTTCTCCTTTTTCCGCAGAGTTAATATTAGCCATTTATCTCCATACATGCTTGTATGTGGATCGTATTCAAGGCAACTAATTTAGAGGAACGTGGATAGGGTGTATTTGCTTAAATGAAATTTACCCTCTGTTGGTCTTCGTGCAAATATTCCATTAAGTTCATTTGTTTAATTGAACAATGTTGAGTTGTATATATGATCCATTTATTCCTATGGTTTTTGTTACTTCTTACAAACGTTTGATTGTTGAATTTACGAGATAAATACTCTGTTTAATTACTAATTTCACAGTTTCTTGTTATTTTTTAAATTTCTTCCAACGTATCATTAACCTGTTTCGTCATAGTTTTTATTCCTGTACATGTTTTTCTGTGTGATAGTTCACCTTATGAATTCAGATTTAGATTTTTTTATTAGTTACACTTAGAAATATTAGTGTGGAGTTTCTTTCAAACCCGAAATTGTATTTGAGTTATTCTGATCAGATCGTGGCTCGTGTTGGTATCCCATTCGATGTGAATTACATTCCAGAAAATATTTTTCCAAAATTATATAACCTATGTAACGTGTAAGTCAAAATATTTTAATGCGTTACAAAATATGATTTTCTCATTTTCACTACCGAAGAGAGAGAGAGAGAGAAAGTGAAAGAAAGAAAAAAGGAGCACAGAAATTCGTACCAGCACAAAATTCAGTTTCACATCCGAAGTATTTGGACGTAACAGCCATTGTACCCACATCAAGCGACATACTGGACCTGTCAGTTTGATCAAGTGCTACAACATCCGACAAATAAGAGCAACGCAAAAACATTATGTAAATAATAAAGATAAAATAGTAATAAATAAAAGTGGTAGTAAATACATGTCAAAATAGCACTTCTAGTTTCGATCAAATAAATCAATCATAAGCATCAGTCCTCTTTTAAATACACATTTAGCTGTGAAATATATCAAGCATTTATTAATTGCACAAAAGAACAAATCAATAAAACAAATAAATCATTGTGAGTGTCTTCATCAACCGAATGGACGTTGTAATATTGTTGATGAGACTCGGGAGAACTGCGATCTGATGACGTAAATTGGGGCGGCGGTGTGGAATCCGTCTCTCTTTCAACCCATATCCCATCACTGCGTGGAAAGGGATCCCCTCCGCTGGGGATGAAATCTGGCGTGACGCGTTAATTGCTGCATTAACTCAACGAACCCTTTAGATTACTCCCCCGATGCCATGTCAGGCTCTTTCCCTCCCACGGACAGCGCTGGGCTCTTATTCATACGATAGGTCGTTCCAAGTTGTTGGCTTTGTCAATTAAATGTTTATATGTTCGGTGTCTGTTCTTCAAGTCTCATCATTTTCTTTCGACAATTTCCCGTTTTTTTTTCTTTGATAAAGAGAGAAAAATAAATGGAGAGAAATATACTGACGTACATGCAAAAGACTTCAGTATGTATAAGTTGTTTGAGGGACGTGCACCTTAACAGCTTCATGTCATAAGACACCTCTGGGGTCTTATTATATTAGATTCAAATTCGATTAACTGTTTCAAGTCTGTCTTAATCACATACTATAATGCTATTTTCTACTCTTTACGCCTATTATACAATGAAAATAAAGAAATAAATTAAATTTTATTAATACAACAATATTATTATTGTTGAATTACTTCGTTTGAAAGAGAATAGATCTGTGGCTGGTTATGAGAAACATAATATACTTGTATATAGCTAGGATATTTCTCCCAGATACTTATTGTTTTCCGAATATGGGAATTTCCCCTTTTATAGTGCTTTTGGTTCGTCATGAAAAATGTCCAGATCCCATGACAGAAGCCAATCCCTCTTCCTTGCTTAAACAACTTTTATTTCGTGTCGTTGAGGGATGTATGAGCTGTTCTTATGTAAAAAGGATTCTCATACGTGCGTGTTCTATTCGCGTCGGGCGTCACTGGCGGTGGGTTTGCGTAGGCCGTACCATTCCGATCGCGCGAGAACGCGAATCAATTGCGCCGTTGTCACCATGGAGACGACGTTGTGCGTCGCGACGCCGCGTCGCTCTGCGCTTTGCCAACGACAGGTCTCCAACCAGCCGCACAGCGGTCTCAGTTGCGTAATCCCGCGCGCTATTTTCTTGTCCCACTGAGTGATCTATAGTTACGATGTGCTCATTTCAATGCTTCGAGGAGAGGTGTACTCACACTCATAGACGTCCCTTGGGTGGGATGAGTTAATGGTTGGATCGCTTGTCTACCATCTCTGCGGACGGCGATTCAAATTCCGGATAATGGAAATAAAATTTTTAGTGAAAGACAAAGGTGGTCTGCGGCAGATTGTCTTGGAGTACTCCCCGTTTCCTCTACCATTCTTAATTTTAATCTCTTCTTTCACCTCTTCGCGTAGATACAGGGGTGACAGAGAATCCAGTGAAGTATGCACACGATAGGGGTTTTGTCTCTCCAACACTGTTATTTTGCAAACTGTCCGCACTTAAACTCGCATTTTAAATAAAAGATATAACGTATTAATTTAGAAACAAGATGATGCGTAAATTGCACTCTCCAGATTAACTTTAAAACCTTTTTATAACGTAGGAAAGTTTCAGGATAACGAAGTCATTTGTATTTGTGATTTATCTACTGAGATGAATTAAATACCCTGTATTTCTAGCGTTAATCTTTACATTTTTAAATCAATAAACTGCGTGAATCAAAAAATTATGATTCAAATTTTTTTTGGTACTGTTTAAGAATTAAAGAGGATGGAAATTAATCGCCCACGTAGAAATTTCGAGTCGTAACGACGTCGTTACAAAGTGGTCAAAATCGTGGCAAAGTCACAAAACAAAGTCGTGAAGACGTTGCCGACGCGTACACATATAACGTCGATTTAACATCGGAGAACGGCGTCTTCACAATGTACTAAAACACACTTATTCGACGCCGTGTAACGATGCCAAAACTACGTCAAGACGACTTTCTTGAAAATATTGAATTATCATTTTTATTACAACTTTTATCGACATTATCCATCGTCTTACCTTGTTAAATCATATTCTATGATTTGTAACACTCATTCCTATAAGAACTATTGCAACATAGTGCTAGATGCTAAGTTTTTATCCTCTTGTACTGGTTTGTCTTACTATTGTTACCATGAATAGTAAACACGTGTCCGCAAACAAGTAAAAGATAGTATGTTCTCGGCATAATTAATTCTTGGCGAAAAATGCACTCGAGTAGAGTTCCAATTTCCACTACTAGATGACAGTGAAAGACGGAACGTCGAAATTGCGTTGAAGTTCGACTCGATCTCGAAGTCAAAGCAACATAGTTTATTATCGTCGTCTCGACGTCGCATAACGACTGTCTCGAATTCAAATTCGGGGAAATGACGTTGGGACGGCGTCGTTTATTCGATTCGATGTTTTTAAGTGTTATTTCATTCAATCGTGATTTTATTTTTAAAAATATTGAAATTATTATAAATATAATTCATGTCTCACATCTCAAATTTCAGAACCTCTCGAAATATGTAAAGAATCCTAAGGAGAGAATTTCAATCGCCAAGAAATTCTAAGTAATTTTGTTATTTTTTCTTTCCATATTTCAATACCTTTTTTTTATGGCGTGTTAATTGAAGAATGTGCTAAAGCTTCAGAGTTTCCAAACTCTATTTCCATTGTCTTCGAGTCCGCCTTTACGCGAATCTTAAAATTGTAGATACCCAAATTAGAGATTCATCTTCCATTAGGTACATGAACCTTATTTTAGACAATTTGCTTGTAAAGAATTAAAAAAATACGATGTCCTTAGTTGAATGAATTTTCTTTGATCTTAATTTATTTTCATTTCTTGCTATATCCGTCCTTTTTTCTGTTTTGATTCTTTAAGAAAAAGGTAGTAAGCTGCAACACAGATATCATTTAACCTTCTTTACTGCAATTCTCTGTCACCTAGAAACGTTGCGAAAAACAAACTGTCACTGTACATGATCTCCAAGGGGAATTTAGCTCTCAGAAAATGAGATGCCGTGGAATGATGGATCCGCATGCCTTACTGTCTCATTTCAGTGTACATTTTTCTGACACTTGTGTCATTATTCTATATTCATTTTTATTCCTCAATTTTATGTTAATGTACGAAACATGTTCCCTTCCATTCCGTTGCGTCTTCACTGCTCCCGCAAAATCGAAAATTTTGCTACGCTGCAGCTGTCATAGCTGATGAAACGATTACGTCTCACATTCGTTACTGAAAATGATCCACCGAGGTAGATAGTGCGCCTTTGCCGTAACATACGACACGTATGTTACTTTTCTTTAGTATTTGTGAAAATTTCGCTCACTTTTGGTGCATTTTATTTCATTTTGGAATCAAAACATGCCATAAATGTACCTTTTTCGTATTAATTTGAATCAGTCTTATATATTTCTTTATTTATAAATCCTTCCGAAAGTTCAACGTTTTCTACGTTTACAAAGAATGCTTCTGAAACAAGTATTTTGAAACTTGCTAAAATTTTGTAAGGATTTTTGCTGAGTATTAGAAATACTTTGTGCATAGCTTGTGCCATATTGTTCTTTTTTCAATCAAAATATGTTTGAAATTTCTTCTTTATGTCGTTCGAAAAGGAGTTATCCAGCACATGTTAACAGCTCGTTAGGATGATGTGTTTTTAGAATGATTACGTATAATCGATATTGGAATAAGACACGCCCATTAGATACTATTTTTAGTTTGTTTAAGAATTCAATACGAATCCTACTGTATCCATTATTATATTGTGGAAGTGCAGTGGAACGCGCGTTCTAAAGGCACTGCCTTTATACCCATAAGGTCAAAACGCGTTCCGCTCAGAACTTAACCTCATGCCTTTCAATCAATTGACAAACCAGTGGGTGTTCCTCGCGGTGCTCTTTGCCATTCCCAACAGCTATTTTTTTCCTGTCGAAACCTTGCCCTCCAACAGTTCTTGAAAACACTTGGTAGTGCGGAGAAGTGCCTTATTGATCTGCGGTTTGTAGCTGTGGGAGAAAATGAATATACATTGACTCGTTCCCCGCCGCGCCTCACAGCGGACGGCGCTCTTTGTAATTGCTTGCTTGCTTGCTTGCAACACAGGCCTCGACCTGCCCTGAGATTGCGGATATACACTCTTGTTTCAAGGGGCGCTGCTTTCACAGAGTTACAAAAGGAATGTGTTCTCAAGATACGCTGGCTCTGGAAAGTTCCGTGAATGCAGTAAGAAATCTTCACCCACTTATAGAACTAAGAAATTATCTTGGATCTAGTTACGGTTTAGTAAATACGAGATACCAAGGAAATATTAGATTGATTCGAGCAGAATGTTATGTCTAAGATTAACTGTTTCACCTTGAAAATTACAGATGAGTGCAAATTAATTTGATATTAATCACGTTTATTTTTTTCTTTTGCAATGGTTACAAATTTCATGGCAAACCAACGTTATGTAGTATTGTGATGGGAACAGTAGTTTAATTAGCAGTCATAATTCGTTTTACCGACTTACTCCGACATTATACTCTTATGAATTAACTAGTTAAAACACTTTGGAAAAAGTACTGAACCCTTTACCTGGGTGCTGAGAAACAAACAACTAGTTTCTCCTGTAATTTATTATTTTACCAAAAACATCTCGAACTTCTTTTAATATCTTACTACTATTGTTAATATAGTGCGATTTCCTACATTCTGATTTGGGTAAAACGAGGGAAGTTTATTATTTGATCATAAGCGTTTTTCCAGTTAAATCAAATGATAATTCATTGTAAAAGTGTTTTCTTCTTTTGGCGATTCAGGATTCACCATAATTCGGGATTCAGACCATGGTGTCTGACAACTGGAGTAATTTTACTAAAACAAAATATCCTAAAAATATTAAGCAAAAAGTGTAAATGTCAGTTCTAAGAAGAATAAATCTTCTAAATTGAAAATCATTTTTGGAATGTTTTACAGTCCAACGCGCTTTGCTTTTTAGTGATCTCAATTGTTTAATGGTTCAAAACCTATTGGTTAAAATGATTTGCTTTATCAACAATATTTTAAATAATTGTATTTATTTGTCTCATTTGAACGTAAGCTTCAAGCTGCCAATCTAAATTGCTATCTCATTCAGCTGAGAAGTAAGGAAAAGTTTTTTTTGTAAATATTAATTACTTCTCCTTACTCCTGCTTTATTGAGTTTAGTTATCTGTTTAACTATGATCAGCTTCAACATCTATTCATTGTGCTTATGTTCCATGTTTAAAACCCCGTTATGTTGTTGATTAATTATTTAACGCTTTGGCTCTCAATTTTTGTCAATCCGTTGTGGGAACGTAATTTTTAGCGTGAAAGGTTGTTTTAGAATGTCCCATCTTCCATGAATGATTTTGAGTGTCATTTAATCCTGCTTTTCATTCACCGAATCACCATGCTCTACTATATATCACCACCACCCTATTTTGTATCGCGTTGGCCGAGGACATGGCAGATATGGTTTGCCGTCCTAATGTAAGCCAATCTTTGTTCTGTACAGTAAAATTTTAATTATATTTCGGAACAGATTACTTTCCACAGCTGTGTAACTGTAACCACTTGTATGGAGTGCTAGACTAAAGGGTTTAAGATATAAAAATTGTTTGTGAGATTAGTTTCATTGTTCGCAAAAATATGTACTGACAATGCTTTGAAAACAATCCGTCTATACACTCCACGACCATTTACACTTTCCAAGTTCGGCGTCTGACTCATGCTAGTCGTTTTCCGAGAATGTATTTGGGAAAATAATCCTTATTTTATTGGTTTGGAATCATGTAATTGCTAGGTCGAAGATCCGTCAATAGGGATCATGCGCAATGACAAACAAATATTGTTGTATTTTTTGTGCGTTTTAAAACTCTCCAAAATCTGAACTCCGTCAATTGTTATTCTGTTAAGTTGAAAACCACAAAAATCGATGAGGCCGTACAGTGCAGCGTGAAAATCACATTTGCAAGCATTCAGATTTGTTTTATTTTCGACGTCGTAGCCCTAAATGAATCACCTCTGCTTTCAACGTCTACTCGCTGTCATTTATGACCCGCTTACTCTTAGTATTCTAAGATTGCGTTTTTTATATGTAGTATAATGCTTACACTAGTATTTGTAATATTATTTGACATACAGACTTCTGTAATAAAAAGATTCGTTTTATTCATTTCGAAACGTGTTTAAAGGTTTTGAAGGGTGACAAATTGTTTCAAAGAGTGCATTTGAAATAAATATCATTTATTTGAACAATATCATTACTTACGTTTTCTTTTTTCAATATTTATTTGCATAATACAGATTGATCCATGCCTTCTGTAAAACCATATCTTCTTTCAAAATATATTTTTAAGGAATTATAGCAACGACGTCTCGCAAAGGTATTGTCAACGTAATGATTAAAAATTGTAATTAACTCGTTCACGCATTTAAACACTCAGAATTTGTTAAATGAAATACGAATAATCTCGTCAAATTTATGATAAATTTAGTCGCAAGGCAAAAAAGATTTAAAAGTTTTTTAAAGATAAAAATTGCAAACACAAATCAATAAATTTGGATATTTTAGAAAACTAATTCTTAAATAATGTTAAGAAACTGCGTGTTTCTCATTAATTCTTAATTAATTCACTATAAAATGTTAAGGGCCAAAAAGGTAAATTCTTCAAAGCCAGAAAATTGTCTCCGTCTAATTTGACAAAATTACGAAATTGTTTACTTAATAAAAATGAAGTCAAACATTCAGTTACGTCCCAGATGAATCAAAAAGCATTTGAATAGGCGGGCTTCTCACTTCACTCCTGTTGTTTAATTCTGATTGGTTGAAATGTTTAGGCAGCTACTCAAGGTACTGCCTTCGTGAAAGGAGGTCCCGATGTCCACGCTCAAGATCGCGCGGCACCGCGCGACATGTCTGCAAAGTGCGGACTATATGGCATAAGATACTGTGTGTTAAACCCTCATTTCTTCACGCGTGCAGCCCGTACCCAACGCAGCAAGACGATGGTGGAAATGACCAACGGGCGGGTAAAATACGCAACGCTGAATGTGTAGAGAGTCGCATTTAAATTTACATGCTGCGTTGCCTTCGATCCGACGTACCGGCCGTTGGCAACGCGGACCGAGCCTAACATTGCCAGTCGAGATTTTTCTTAAATGCTTGAAAATATAGAGCTTTCCTGAATTTAACAAAATATGAAGTACTTTTAATTACTTCGTACGCATTGAAAGTGCTAGAAAGTTTAGGGATAAAATTACAAACAAAAACTAGTGTTTGATGCACAATTGACCTTCAAAACACCACGAAGAGCACTGTATACTTGAGATTTCGAAAATCCGCTTCCATCCTCCGTTTTAATAACTTTTTAATTTTCGCTTTTTTCGATATATCTCACGAACTGATAGATATCAAATTGATTTTTGTTTATAAAGATATTTAACTTAAATATCTAGAAACGGGGTTTTGGGTTTTTCGATATTTTACTCTATGGTGGGGGTAAAGGGTAGAATCGTTTTCACGTTTTCAAGTTTTCAAGTTGGTTTGTCATAAGAATCCATTGTTGTGTTTCATTCACAACATTCAATCCATTTTTATTCATTGTTGCGTAGAGGTTCGATCGGTTTGGAAATCGTATACTCATGGTTTTTCGTATACTCATCGCAACGAGCATTACTTCCCTAGCGTTCGTGTGGGAACAAAGGAATTCCGAAGGTTTAACTATGCGTTTTGTTTATTAAGTTTTCTTTGTCCATTGTTTTTCCCTTCCTCCTGGATTTAAAAATAATTCGTAATTACTTACATTCAAGCATACAATACTAAAAATTATAAGAATTTTTGTAGATTTTGTTCGTGGTATTTAGTTTTTTTAATTACCAAAAGGGAAAATTTAATATCTCAAAAGTTGAAAAATATAGGAATTAACATACTAATTTAGAATATAATAAAATGACCCCGGATAACGCCAGGAAAAATAAACTATACAATCCAGACCTGTTGACAGGTTTTTAATGGACCAGAATGTCCAGTGATGATTAAGTTTGTTTCTTTTTTCAAATCCCGAGCAACGCCGGGTAGCTCAGCTAGTCCTCAATATTTTTCTTAAATATCATATTATCCACTGAGAAGGGCGTACTAAAAATGCAAAGTGACACATTGTTTTCTTTGGAATAAATTTCATTTATTACCTAGTGTGATTTTAATTGTGATGTAAATACGTTCTGGTGACTCAGGTGGTAGTGTTGTCGCTTCTCACCAAGTCATCCCGGGTTCAAATCCCGGTGGGGCCAGAAATATTTATAGCTTTTCACACGAATGTCACAGTTCATATAGCTGTGACTTCTGAAAAGCGAACCTTCCTTCCTCTGTCCACCTCCTCCTAGTATCAATAACTCTAACTACGAGTATTACTAACTACTTCTACTAACCCCTCCACGTGAGCCAAGTTGTTGGTAAACTCAGCTAAGCGGCCCACCTACTAACAGTGACCTACCACCCATCTCCTCCTATCGCTCCATGTAGATAAGCTTCAATAGCACGCTACATTTCCCATTTACAAATACTACAATAAAAAAATACGTTCAGTGTAATGTTATATTATTTTTTGGGCACATTTGATTAATCGTCAAATATATCTAAATCATTATGATGCAAATTGTAAATATATTTAGATTTTTAAATTTTACAAAATGCTCATTATTGAATAATTTGAAGCGGAAAAATGTTTTAGTCATACTACACAGAATGTATGTGTTAGTCAACACAGGAAAAATACAGATTAAAAAAATTAAGGATTTCTTTGAGCGAGTAAAATGCAACAACCCTGGAAATGTATTCACGGGATGAACGTAACGTTATTAGGCTAAATTAGCATGTTTCTTTGTTCCAGACGTAAGCAGAGTGAGTAGGCAGTTTAGCCTACATTCCGTACGTTTCATCCTACGCAAATGTAATCTCATGTATAATTTAAAAAATTCTAAAACTGGTCATTTTAAAGGTCTGTAATTTTATGTATTTTATACAACAAGACGATTTGAAACATTATGTAATGGTTATACGATTCCTGTTACAAAATTGGAAGAAAAGAATTTGGTTGCGCATTATATTTGAAAATTGTTTAACTAAATTTAAAAAAAAACTAATTTAAGCATACCTGTAAAATTATGATTAAGGCATTGAACCGCCAAAAGAGTTCACGCTGTGGAAATAATTTTACGTAGATTAAAATATGTTATTAAATACGTATTTTGACCTATCTATCAATGGATTTGCCAGTATTCTCAAAGTATTCTACGGACATAAAACAGGGTGGCGATCTACCGAAAAAAACGAAAAATCCGAGGAAAGTTGGGGAATTTTTTATTCCTAGAAACGTCAGGGAATTTGTCCACTTCTTAGGGACACAGTTTAAAAGCGATAACGGAGATCGTCGTATTCAAAAATACACCACACATTCTTTAACATCTGTTGTTATTTTCTTCAATTAGATTTAAGATGGCTTGCTCAAACCAGTAACCTCCCGTGAGTTCTTTCATTGAAAAGCGGAAGCTCTGCCTCACTGATAGGGAATGTAGTCTGTTTCTTCCAATGATCTTTATGGGACGTGATTGGAGGTATGCCAGACAGTTCCAGTCGCGTAGCCGTTGCAACTGTTCCGCGATAGCTTTAAAGCGTATCCACCAAACAATTCCGTTGCAAGTATCTATCGCGACAGTCGCACTCGGTTCCGCTAAAATCTGTCGTAAAATCTGAGTGTCTTTTTTCCCTTCTTTTTTTGTATTTTAACGATATAACAATTTGCAATGAATGTGAGTTTGTTTCCTCCAATGTACAGTTGTAAACCAGTGTGACTCCATGATTTATATTGATTATTGTGTAAGATGTCAGAGCTTGGCGTATCTTTGATTTTATTTTCACGTTAAAGCAAACTTTATTCACCATACTTCTGAATATATGCGTTTCACAATTGTTTCACCAATTTACCCGAACAATTCACGTAACTGTTAACGATAGTTTTAACGGTACGGACGTGTTAACGCCGTTGCAAGGATGCGTCAGCGAGATGGTTTAAGTGGAGCTGTTTAGTCTGAGGTTGGAGCGGTAACTGTTTCGTTGCAACGTTCCACAGTTGCAACGAAACAGTTACCGCTCCAACATCAGACTAAACAGTCTAGAGGCAGTCTACCTTGAAACAACCCGTCTCAAGACGTGGTGGAACGCACTTGTCATGTCAACTATTTGCGAAGACTCTTTGAGCATGGAACAGTGGTTGACAACTCCACTTCTACCCATTATTTCCTCCTTTTAGCAAATGTGTTTTACTGGTCTGGCATGATTGAAGCTGCGGAGTGAACATGAATTGGACCCGAAACCTGACTTGACGCGAGAAATGTCATTCCTATTTATATTAATTGCTATTTTGAATACTGTTATTGTCATGATATTTCGACGCAATTAATATATGCATCGACTTGAATTACTTGAATCCATTTCTCTATTAATATTTCGTCTTTCGATTTTTAAGATCTTTTGCAAATCGATTTTCACAGTACATGGAAAAACAGTCCCTTAACTACGTGTGGATTGTTCTGCGCCCTGATCTCCGTGACATGCTACCCGCTTGGCTCTGAAGCATTTACCGAATGGGAAAGCCTTCTATACCCCTTCTGATTGAATAACTTGCAATTAAATAAATATACCAGTATATCATAATGTAATTAATATGATTGTAAAAAACTAAGGAAAGAAACAGTTTTGAAAACTTACTTTCCCTTTGTTTATTCAAATATAAATATGTTTAGTTCGCGCTGTTCAAGAAACAGTTTTATTCACCACTCCACGCTATTCATTCCTGATACCTACGTTACCAAAAATAGATGTAACGTTGCACATCACAGAATACTATACTAGTTGTATATTTTACTTCCAACATCTTTCATTAAAAACATTATATATTTTTTCAATTCAATAGATTTGCTTCATTTGTTCTTGTTCCACTCCCAGGTATGAACGTCTTGTGAAGTAAAACCATTTTTGACTTCATTCCCACCATTTCGCCATGAAAATTTTTTTCCATTAACCTTACGACCGCATTGATCATTTTTCAGCTGTTGCAAGACGTGTTGTTTTAAAAGAATTACCGACAACAATGGAGCCTGGAGCCAGTCATTCAGTGCTCTTTTCAAAGCAAATATCGTTCCTTGCTCTTCATATTCCTTTATATTCCTCAGTCTCATATAAATTGTTCCTTCTAATTTTCCATCTAAAGAAGGCAGATTTCTCATCAAATGTTTGAATAAAATATTTTTTCGAGAACCATCGAGAGCGTAGTCTTTAAGATATGTGAGTTTCCTTATTTCATGTCATTTTCTCAAAACATTTCTTTATATATGCTCTGATCTTTCTTGTAATTGTTGTTCTTGAACTGTTTATTATTGCTCTCACCTTGTTCATTTTCTTTGGGTTCGTATTTTTAGCGTTCATTATCTTCATTGTTTTGTGCGCCTTCTATTGTCATCCAAACTGCATCGCTGTATTTCTTTACTGCTGGAAGTGTTCTTGTGAAAATCACATCTCTTGATATGTTCACACGATTGGAGATCGAATCCATCATTCTGCATACGTTTTCACCTTAGCAAACGAAAATTTCTATTTTTACTTCTGTCTTGCAATTTCTTTAAATTTCCCAAATTCTTTGTATTCAGTTCCAAAAATTCGTAGTCTTTCCTTTGCTTTTTTTGCTGCACCATAATTCAGCCAGAGTTACATTTCCGTTTATAGAGCGAGAAGGGCTCAGATTCATCAGATGGGCAGTTGTTTTAACTGCGTACCCCATATTTCTGGATGTAATTAATGATCGTTGAGCATAGATCTAACTTGTCAAATTTATTCTTTCAACTTTTTCATACAGTTTTGGAGAGTTTCTGTAGTATAGTCGATGGCAATTTCTTTTTTGCTTACACAAGTCCTGGGACGTCTGACAACTGTATTCCCCTCTTTTGTCGCATCTTATTTTAGATGCCTTGATATTAAACTGAGCTTCGGTGTTCGGAACAAAATGTTTACATGTTCTTTTGCCTCATCTTTGGCTTGTAAAAGGTACACTTTCAAGAATCGCCGAAACAAGTAATAAAATATTGCTCCCCGTTGATAGTGGACAGTGATATTTTTCCAAAGATATCTGTACGTATTATTTGAAGAGGTCGTGTTGCTCAGTGTTGAATGGTTTCCTCACCTGTTTTCCAATGACACATGAATTAAAATATTGAAATCATATCACTCTTTTTTAAGATATTAGACACACCTTCACACATGACACTAATTTTCTTTAAGTCCAAGGAATTCATATGACCCATTCTTTTGTGACATTCCATAATTTCTTCATTCTTCTTAATTGTCATTAGGACCTCCTCTTCTCATTGTTTCATGTTTACTACGTACTATAATCGTGATTCAGTCTCTTTTTCCTTCCCACAAATTCGTCACCTTTTTTATAAGTTTGGCATCATGGATCACTTGAACTTTATCCTTATTAAAGTAATTTTAGCTCCTTTTTCGTCACTCTATTCTCAGGAAAAAAATTCTTGTCAGTTGCAGAACACAAGTCACATCATTGAGAAATGCCTATTCAGACTCCTCAACGGTTCTTTGTTGATTTTGCACGAGTTTTCTCTCTTGTTTTTGGAACATTTATTTCAAAGTCACCTACTTGTCTCACTTTCTTCATTATTCTTCCTTCACGAAACATGTGACTGGTACATGCACTGTCGACCACAAATTTGCCATGTATTTCATTTTTTCATTCACTTCAGTGAGATAAGTTTCTTACGAGTTAAATTCAACCAGGAAGGCAGCTTTCTCTCTTTTTTATTCCTTGTTTATATCTGTAATGACAAATTTCACTACTGTGAATGTTCTTCTTGCAATAATTACAGATCAGGTTTCAGTTTTTCAGTGCACATCGATTGCAGTGCGTTTTTGATTATTTTTTTTTTCGTTTTTTATGCTCTTTCCCCACATCTCAAACACACTCCTTTCTATTCTAACTTTTTGAGTCTTGGAAGCAACTCTTCTTCTTTTTCTTTTTTTTGTCACTCTACCGTACCTTTCTTCTTTCTTCGTGAGTAGCGGTCAGGTTTTCCGTGGTTTGTTGTTCTTTGTTGGAGTCCCATGATATTTCAAAGTGCTTCTATTCATCAGACAATATTGTCAATAACTTGGAAATAGCCATCGCGTCAGGATTTTATCATCAATTCTGTTGAGTTCAATCACCCAATTGTGTGGATGATTTAGGTTGATGGAAATGTCTTTGCTCTTGTCGAACTGGAAATTGTATAGATCTTAAAGAAGACTTTCTGTTATGCAGACTGTTTCTCTCTTGTACACCACCACACGTTTTTCGTACGTTTCCTTCACTGTTTTGCTAGGCAGTACTTGCGGTTTTTTTCTTGTTTATTGTTCTCGTGGTTAGAATATTGTACCTTAAAATCCTTAGCACGCCACTTCTTCTCGTCCTCGTTCTCTGCATTTCCAGAAGATCCTTTTCTTCCACTGGATCTAATGAATCTCATGCTCCAAAAAGTATTTTCAATTCCAAATCCCTCAGAGAAAATGTGGCAGTCTCTTTCGGCATGTGTATTTCACAAATTTCTTCGTTTTCTCCTTATTTCGTTTTG
The DNA here is from genome assembly GCA_002313205.1 of Laupala kohalensis. Lineage (NCBI taxonomy): Eukaryota > Metazoa > Arthropoda > Insecta > Orthoptera > Trigonidiidae > Laupala > Laupala kohalensis. Next base: position 16,852 of record NNCF01140095.1, read on the forward strand.
AAGCACGTTTTCATATACAGCTTACTTTTAATACAATCTTTCTAATTTATTTATTTATGTAATCCTATACCTTATCCTAATCCTTTTTATAAACCCGTGGTTTATAAAAATAGAAATGTGGAAAGTTTTCGCAGTTCAAGAAACATTCTTATTCACCACTCCACGGTACTGCAACTCCTGGTACCTATATTACCAAACATAACCGTAAAGTTATACATCACTGAACACTAGTTTGTTTTAATTCCAACTTCTCCAGTGTCCATAATCGGATATTACCTTACCTCCTATTTCTTGTAATATTAACTAATCATAAATGTATAATTCCTCTACATCCATCTGTGATGTGTCGAACCATCGTCATTTATCCATAGGTTTGAGATAAATTACATTTTACCTCCAGTAATCGTGAAAATATATTTTCACAATAATATTATGTTTTCACAATAATATTGTTTTCAGAGTATTATTATTATTATTATTTTAACATTTTCGTTCAAAATATCAATAACGTTGATCAGTTAGCCTGTATCTTCATTGATACTCGCTATAACTATGCAGCTAAATTAGTTTTTCTTTGGTCGTTCACAGATGGGATCGAAAGTACTGGGTTGTTAAAACGGACATATACACCATTTTCCTCGCTTATAACATTTCAATTGCTCAATGTCATTATGATCAAAATGTGAGTAGATTTTTGTTATAATATGTGGCAGTGAAAATAGAATAAATTATTTAAATTAGTGTCAAATTCAACGCAAAGCCATTCACTAATTGTGTATGTATTAAATCGTTAGGTTCATCTACTTAATATTTTTCTAATGACCGATCATTCTTCGTGAATTAAAAAAGATCCATATGGATGTTTGTTTGCGGGAGTCATAGTTGTTTCATTTCCTGCGTCGGGGCGTCTTTGATCGTGGCACGAGTTTCCTGCGAAGCCATCTGTCTCGCCGGCTCGCACCCTTTCCACGCCAACGGCTGCGGATCGCTCGCTCGTCCTCTGCGCGCCGTCACTACCTTCTCTGCACTCCCCTCCTCATTCTCCCCACCTCCCTCCTGTTCACTCCACCGTCCGCGCGACCTCCTTCCGTTGCCGTGGTTACGCCGAATAAATTCCTGCGAACCTTGACCGTGCCAAACACTGGCGCAACGGGCCGCGCAGCCAGCCTTCCTCCGCCGCCATAGGCAATCGCTAACCAGGTTCTTGCCCTCGCTCCCCCGTCGATGCCGTTCACTGACGAATTCATAACAGCGTTGTAAGACATTTTAGAGCCTCAAACTTGTGCAATTCTAAAGTATTTTAACATATTTTTTCCTTCAGTGACCGTTTGGTTCCACTTTTTATTGTCTGAAGTCCAAGTTGGATGGTTTTCCAAACGTTTGCAGCTGAACACTTGTTGTGTAAATTATCTCTTTTTTTATTTTATCCTATATATTGAATACTTCAAGACCTTGCCTTTGATACTTATATATATATATATATATATATATAGCCACAACATTTGGCCGGAAATGTTGTGCAGATCTTAATAGTACAAGTTTTATGTAAGAAGAATAATCACGGTATGTCCCTAAGGATTTCATACATCATTAGGAATAAATTGATCTTCATGAAAAACAAGATAACTTGGTGTGCTTTTGAAATGTATTTTGAATCGTGATTAAGGACTTGGACCACGGGTGTGGCTGGCAACCTGTTGCGATGCCTAACCTACTGTGGCGGTAGGTGATAGATTCAAGATCGCGCCTCATCACGAAGAGGTCGAAGAGGAGAAATTGTTGTGAAGTGATCGTCGAAGCTCGTCATATGCACGTTTTCTCTACAGGTTTCCCATCCTATCGGGCAGGATTTTTCATAATCATTGAATAAAGCCAAGTTACCCCTAGAGTGGATTTCGGAAGCGTGATTCAAAATTCGCGTGTGACCGGTTCTTTTAGACTACTTGTAACACTATCACTCTATGATAACTTTCGGTCAAGTGAAAATTCGGTCAAGAGTCGGGAATCGAACACAGGATTCCTGCTTTGATCGCACGGGTGTTAACAACTACACCACCCGTTCGCCTTCCACAACTGTACACCATTTCCACCCAGACCTATACACCGGAAGACCTGATACACATCCCCATACGGGAGATAAGTGAACCAGGCAGCACACTATGCTGTGTGCACTTTATTACCGGTTTCACATGTACCTACGTGTTAAGGTTCGTTATGTACATTTTCAGCTGACTGAAAGTTATCACACATCGTCTCCACGTGTGGGGTACACGGAAGAAATATGTCCAGCTAACGTGAGATCGGAATAAGAAGTGTCTTTTACCGAATCTTGCTCGTTTTTATTGTAAAATTGTGCCTTGTATAAGTGGTGTTTTAAGAGTGCTTCGTTTCATAAATCTCATTTTTCTTGAGCTACTTTCCAAAATGAAACGTAGAGACTAAAGTATTTTAGCATAACTTCTCATTTCTGTATACAGCTCGATTAGCGAAATAGAATTTTGAACAAATGATATTATTTTATAAAAGTAGTCATTTTTCAAATTGTGCAAAACTCGTATCGACAACATCGCAACCGTAACATTCGCTGTAATCGCAACATCGCAACCATAACAACCGCAACATTCGATGTTATCGATCTCGAAATACTCCTTTCCAAATTGCATTCCTTAGGCAATCGTGAACTTTCACATCAATGGCTAACTTCTTATTTAAAAGGTAGATGTCACCAGGTCGAAATATTCTATACTAAAAATAAAGTACTGTAGCGTTATCTTTCAGAAACAAAGTCACTTACTTGCAGAGTACCTCTAGGTTCAATTCTCGGCGCTGTACTCTTTTTATTGTATGTGAACGACATGTCATCCTCCACATCAGATTGCAAAATGGTTCTATTTGCTGATGACACTAATTTACTATATAAACATGCGAGCGCTCAAAACGTTTTGTCTAACCTTTCGACTTGTTTCCATGCAAATCGCCTCATTGTAAACACTGACAAATCAGTGTGTATGTCATTTCACAATAGAATCTTTACCCCAGATTTCTCTTTTTTAAACGGAACACAATTAAAAACTGTTACGAATACAAAATTATTAGATCTTCATATTCAAGACAACCTCAAATGGAATATTTTGCAAACGTTTACTCCCATTTACGTTACGGCATTACCTTCTGGGGCAATTCCGGTCAGAGTATTCAATCTTTCAGAATTCAGAAGAGGATAATTTGTAAATCTCACCCCCGAATCTCTTGTAAACCTTTATTCAAGGAATTAAATATCTTAACACTTCCCTTATATTTTTGAAACGGTCGTGTTTGTTAAGACCGAATTACTGAAGCACCACCCTTGCTTTATACGAAACAGTCTCGTTCACGAACACAATACTCGCAATAGTAATAATATTTATCGCCCTAGAGTGTCAACCATTCTTTACCAAAAAAGACATTGTCATTCGGGAATCGTTCTATGTAATTCCCTGCCCAAGAATATAAAAGATATTACGAAATTGAATCTCTTCAAATCCATGGTTAAAAGCTACCTCCTGCACCAATGCCTCTACAATGTAAATGAATTTATTGATTTAAAAAAATTTAAATCCGTGTTCTACTTTATCACGCCATTGCTGTAGTACTTTTTAAATAACTTATCACAATTTCAAAAACTATTTTCTTGCATGATTGTGTTGTCTTATGATTCATATTGATTTAGTTTTATGTGTACTCAACTTTGGCATGGTTGTGTACATTAATTCTGTAGCCCCATCCTGGCCCGGGTTTTGCTCCGGTTTTCTTTCGGATAGAGGCGGATTTCTTATAGAGGTTCTCTTCGCTTTGTCTAGGGGCACATTTATTGAAACTAGAAATCGTGTATTTAGTGTTATTTCAATTCTTATGATTTGTGAACACTATACTCAGAATAATCTATAGTTTTATAATAATTCGTACATGTAAAATAATTTTTTTTGTGTCAAATTACAAACATGTTGATATTCTTATAGTATTATAACTCTTATCTAGGAATTTTTGCTGAAATTTTTGAATCCGCCTCTGCCTTAGGCCCTTGATCGGAATTGATGGGATGGTCCCTTGCTTGCTTCCGGAGAGTGAATTCGTTTATTGTCCTCCACGTGGTCATACGCAATATGTACTGCTTTTTTGACAATAATTTTTTATTTTTATTTTTGTAATGAATTTGGAACATTGAATTGGATGTATATCCACTATTGGGTCCAGACATGCAGTTGGTGTTATTTCTATTCCATTTAAATGTGTACCTTATTCAATTTAAATTCTATTATTTTTGAATCCCTTCATCCATTGTTTCCCTTTAAATTCTGTAAAGTTAGTTTGTTAGCGTGAGTGGCGGAACTCTAGACACGTTTAGTTATTTCCTTTGAGTGAATTAATATTCTTTCGTATGTTAATGAAGGTAGAATTAAATTTACATGCTTGGAGATGACCAAGCAACAAACGGAAAGGGTTGCTTATACCATTTATTCCACATTCTAATATTATTCTAGAACCATTTTCTAACGCTATTGATATTAAATTGTTTTCAATATTTAGACTTATTTTTTCTTCTTTCCATTGCTGTTAAACCCTTCGTACATGCGCTGTGGTCCCTCAGAATAGCTATGAATGCCTGAAAGTGCGCCCTGACGAGATTACAATGGCGTGAAACGAGAACAAACGGTCGATAACGAGCTGTTCGCAACGTGATACGGTCATTAAGAAAGTTTTTCCCTGTGCAGTGAATGCATAATTAGGTTCAGTGTTCTGTTTCTGTTTATTCATGCATAGAGGAAAATGAAAAGAGAAATATTTCGTATTACTCATGCATAACAGTTAGTTCCATTGTGCAGACATGATGCGCGAAATTCATAACAACGTAATGTTTAGATAATGGGAGATGAAATCTGTATGTATCAGATTTGTTTTCTGCATTAAGTCACAGGTATACTTTTTTCGGTCAATAGTGCATAATCCATTTTATTTTACTTGATTTAATATTACCGTTGCATATTTACGTTGTCTTCAATACTTCACATAAATACATGTGACTTTGGGACTCATCGAAACTCATTGCTCATTTAAATGTTTTTGACAATACAAATATTAATAATAAGTCATTTTTATTACCTGGGTAAATTGATAAAAAAATTATCGTTATCAGATTTTAAGTAGTAGAAAAAATAAATACAAAAATTATATACATGGACTGTTTACAGTGGTTATTAATGAAATACTTTAAGTAAAAATAACCAACCTCACGAGATCAAGTGAACTATGATTCATGTATATTATTTGCGATGTATGTTTCGGAGAAATTTATTCATTTCTCTTGCGAGTGTAGATTCACAGTTTACTTTATTGTTATCGTGTATTCATAGGATTTAAGTAACATGCAAATACAATAAAGTGTGGAGTATATAATGTGTACGCCGCTATTAAAGAAATATTTTGTAAATTATTATTATACGCTGCTGGGACTTACATAACAAAAATATTCTTGATATTCTTAACTAAAATAAACGTTATTATTCCGTATATTTAAATGACATCTCAAGTTTTTCGTCTCACAACGCCGTCCTAGGTAATATTAAAAAAATGCGTCTTACTGTAAATTCGATATTCTGTAATCACAGAATTTGAATTTCATCACAAGATATATAAGTTCTGTAACATACGCTTTCATTATTTATAAATATTCTTATAATTTTATTCTGTGGTTCAAAGAACTGAAAGCTTATTGGCATCAATTAATGTGTGTTGTTTGTTGTAATTTCAAATGATATTCAGTTTCTTTTATTCTAATTTTAGATGTCAGTCGGAAATCAAGAAATATAGAAAGCAGTTTGAAATAATATGAATTGATGACTCTAAAGGTTAATTCTAATGATATCTTCACTAGTTTTAAACAACTTAACATAAATAAACAAATAAATACATTACATCTGTTAGAAATGTATTGATACAAGATACAACGCTTGGCTGTAATCGTGCAGTATGCTCTGAGAGTAACATTACTAAAAAACTTATTTTAAGTTCTCAGAAAATATAACAAAAAGAACATATCACTTTTAAAAAAATAATTGAGTTGTATTCTTACACATTGTCTAAGATTATTAGACAATAAAACATGGCAGTTATGTCATGATATTTAAATATTTTTCAATACGAGAGAAAAAAATTTCAGAATGCGTTATACAATAAAACTTAATATTGCATTTATTTGAGTATTTTACATTGTCCGTTATATCAATTTCATTTTCTCCCACTTTATTTCGTTACTATCGATATTCTGTAGAATTCATTGAATTCAATAGCAGGGGGCTAACTAGGTAACTCAGAAGCATTCTTTATATTACTTTTTAAGAACCAACATGATTGTTCATATTTGTGAAAAACATATTGATAACACATTGAATTTGACATTTAACATGAGTTTTAGAGTAAGGATAAAAATTTTGCGAGGCAGTGGGCGAGATAACACACACAAAATTGATGTAAAGTTATTGTAACTAGTAGTGTCCAGCATTCCAGATTCAGGGTCATTTTGTAAGAACTTGTTATTTAACGAACGGACAAGAATGAAAAAAATATCAAAACAATCCACAAATTTGAAAAAAATTATAATTAATAACAATTAAATAACCATATCACTTTTATTTAAATTTCAGAATCTTTCTTTGTTGGATTAATGCTGGTCATCGAAGATGAAACTTTCGTTATTTAGTTGAATTTCATGTTCTATGACTTGAAATAATACCACTTTAGAATGCATCGATCGAGAAGACATAATTTTGGAGAGCTATCGCAATGGCAAATTTATTATCAGCCATTCATTTTACTCTTTTACTACGCGTGCAGAGGAAATGTGTTACAATAATGGTAATTCGTTATTGAAAGCACAATACATTTTGCACTTAATAAAGTGTTTAAATCAGATGATCTTATTTACACTTATTCACAGTAATCTGAAAATCAAATTTTTTCGGTATTTTTTATTTGTTGTCAACTTTGCGTATTTTTGTGGTCTCAAAAATACTGTTTTTTAGTGCCACTAGATCACACTCCAGAATGCTTTTTCTTTAGTCTTGTTATTCTTTGTTTGTTTTAATACAAGAGGAAGAAATCATACCTATGAAAAAGCAACCAAACCACAAAAATAAATATATCGAGTTATCAAAATACTTTTGGAGTTTTGGATTTTTTGTACGCTTCCGACGTTTATATGTTATTTTTTCCTTGTGCCTACTTTTTCTTGTTCGTTTAGTTACAGACCCTGGACATATGTTATTATTGCCTTGAGGAAGTCTTATTAAATATCAAAACGTTGGCCGTCCGACGAATGTTTTAACGGGCAAAACACAAGATCACAATCTTATAAATGATAAGTATTTATATTTTGGTCATCATTCATAACTTCTTAGGTTGTGTGTTGTCCCAGGGTATATTGGTCTCTACGCTATTCGGGTGTTCCTTTGGAAGGAGAGATGGGAATGTGACTAGCCTATTTAAAGGGAATTGAAAAATAAAATATTACAAGAAGCTATTCAAATCGAAACACAAACAGAACAAGTTTTAAAAAGAATATACTATATCATTAATCTATATCATATTCAAACAAAAAAAGTTAATAATTTAATGTTAATGACATTATTAGAAGATTCTACGATAGAAAATTCTACGATGTTTGTTTATTAGTAATTTATTATTAATATTTTGTTCGTTATAAGGAACGTTCATGAAACCAGGTTGTGAATAAGAAATTCTAAAAATTAGCATTTGTCTTTATCATAGGTTTCACTGCATGGAAAAAGCAAGGATATGTGTTCTCAAAATGCAAAATCAGCTAAATTAAATTTTCGTTTGTCGACTTGGTAACCGAAAAATGCCGCACTTGCGTAAAATAATAGTATCATGCGAGACCATCCTCCAAAAACGTACCTCTTGAGAAAGCTAAATTATTTTTTTATCGCGAACATTTTATAAAAATTGTATTGTTTTAAATAAAGTGTTTAGTTTTGGCTTTCTATTCGTAGCAAGACATACATATATGAATGCTATTGTATTGTTACAAATACTGTTAGTTTTAACCAAATCAGTGCATGTCATTTTTTCTGTATAAAACATTGTGCTCCAAAAGTATTATAAGATAAATTATACATGCTACATGAATATATATTTGTTGGAAATATTGTTTAGTTATAAACTATACAATTTAAAGCATATTAATTTCCTACTCAATATCATTATTAAAATGAAGTGTGATTTTACATATGAGAACTGTTTTTGTTTCAAACTCACATGGGCTATAAAAAAGGACGAATTTACATAACATAATACTTTTATTATCAGAAGCTTCTCGAGGCACAGATAGTGAAGTTTGGGTGCCAGGAGAACGGTAAAGGTTTCACCATCCACAAAAATAAACACACAAATGAAAAAGTCATAAAATAGGGCAACTCGTTACCACATTGTTCTTGTGTAATTTTTGTTCTGGGTGCATCAGATAAAGTTCATAGAGCGATTTGATAGTTTCCAAATATTATTTTAATGGAGAAGAATAAAGTACTTCACTTCAACTAAGAAACATGGACAATTCTGTTAACTTTGAACTTCCGACTTTGTTTATCAATTATCATTTTGATCGTTTAGCAACAAAAATCTTACCTACTGCCATCAAATGTGCATGTGATAACACAAGTTATCTAAGCCAAGTAACCTTTCATGACTTTTTCAAAATCTTCATGACAAAATACTCATAACCTTGCTTCACAGCACTCACTACGCACACCATGATACGCATAACAATCTTCAGCACAACATCAGAGTAGGCACATACTAGAGTCCGTGTCAGAGACAGTGGTGCAAGGCCGACGGTACGAGTTCGACTCACAGGGGTGCTCGGTTCAACGTCATAGACGAGAACGACGAAGTTTTGGGATTTTCCTACCAAACGCATGAAGAAGCACATCTGTCACCAATAGGAGCTGTCACTCTCCGTTTCTGAGACCAAAAGGAAGACGACCACTGCCACCGTCCCATCAAAAAACTTCACTCCGCATCCGCAACCAAAATATAAGCAGTCGTCCTCCAACCGTGTCACCCAAAAGCTCCCTACCCCAGCAAACGCGTCCCTTTTATTCTACTCCCGAACTACTTTTGGCATTGTGGCTCAAGGATCCATCCGCGCGTCAACATGTCCAAGTAAATGGCGCGCTAGAGAGCTATGACTCCTAAAACTTATTTTTCGTTCAAATTAAAGAATATTTTTGTTATGGAAGTTCAAGATGTGTGTAATAAAATTTTACAAAATATATCTTTAATAGCGGAGTAATAAAACATTTTCTCTCGTTACGATTTAATAAGGGTATGTTCGTCAGTACTAGACGTCTATTGGTCCACTAAAGATAGAGGCAGTTTCAAGTTTGCCCACGATTGATCGAACGAAAGGGAGCTGCTTTTTCCCAGTCGCAGCGGCCTGACGTTACAAGCCTAACAGCTCCAAACTTCCAAGCGCGCGGGACTTAAAATAATGCGTGAGCCCTTTTATGATTCTTGGACGGTACATACGAAGAAGTATAAACATTTTAGTTGAATTTTAATTTTAAAACGTTCATAATTTACTTAAAACATAAAATATTAAACCGTTAAAATCTGTTTATAAATTGAGAATAAGTACCTCAATACGTAGCATTCAGCTGCTTCGGTTTACCATTTGGGGTACATTTTAAGTTCGATTCAATGATTCGATGATTTGTGTGATTTTTTAACACAATCAGACACCTTTCATAATTATTAATAAATGCCTAAAACGGAAATAACTTATTTTTGTTGTTGTTCCCATGCATAAAACATACGACTGCTGTGAGATTTTCCCCTATTAATTGAACTTCTTTGTTTTATGTTTCATCTTTTCTATCTGAAAATTTTGAAATAAAACATTGGAGGAAAATTCGTAACTTTTAATATTACCATCCGAATGAATCATGAACTCGACCATTTTTCGTGTTATCAGGCGTTTCTTAACGCACGAAAGTGCAGAGTGAAATTTGTTTGTTATTAGTAGTATGGACATCCATACCTCTACAGAATAATGAGTGCGTAATTGTCTGTTAAACGCGCAATTCCGTAAAGTTTTTAAGGTGAAGTCGATGTTGAGGGTCACGATCATGTTTTTTTTTTAAATTCCAAAGCAGAATTGAGAGGTTTTGTCGTAATACCTGCTTAATTCCGCATGACCTCATTGAAAGCCTTGAGGACACCTGAAGTCAGTGATTTGTTTGGATGCATTCGAAAGGAAACGCAGCTCTGCTGGAGACGAGAGAAACGATCGAAGGAAGACTCGAGAAGCCTCGACGTGCGAACGCCTCGTGTCGCGTAGCTTGGTGGCATTGTGCCGAAATACTGGCATGGCTGTTGCATTATGTGTGAAGCTGGTGCGCAGTGCTGGGTGGCACAAGAGGAGGCCTTTGGTATCACAAAAACTCGCCGCGAGGAGAAGACTCACAGCTCCCTGTCCGTTCACGTGACTTCTTAGAACTCATACATCATTCGTTTTTACTGTCGGGTCTCACGTAGTAATGTTGTAAACAAAAATTTCTGGACTTCCTTAGATCTTGACTACTTAGATTTAAAACGTTCTATCCTGCTGGGTGCCATATTTATTTGTTTATGTAGTATGGTCGCATGTTTGGTTTATGTAGGTACGAGTGCTTATGGCTTTTATATATTATTTCTTGTGATGCGAATTCATATTTTAACCTGAAATTTCGTATTCATATTACTTCTTGTAGCTAAGATTATGATTTATTTATGTACAACTCGTGGGCCTATCATTTAATTGCGCTTATTGATACTTCATTATGAGCAATTTTGGAAATACAGTACAAATATTTTGCCAGTATAAAACTTTTAAACTTCTTACTTTCTTAATCATCTAGTCATTCTCTCGTGTAAAAAAATGGCTAATTAATTTAAATTTACTTTTTTCTTAAAATACTCATGACGGCAAATTATTCTGTCTCTGTTTGCCTCACGATGAAAAGTAGGGAAAGGAATAGAATAAAAGCAAGAACTTGAGGAATACTGTTCGTTATTGGGATACATTACGAAAAATGGCATGATCCTGTTTTAGCGAGAAGATAATCAAAGCGTTGAAGCTTATTTCTTGGACCCTTAATTTTGAACTTGAGAAAGAATTGCACTGTTACTGATATTGTTTATGAATAATATATTACGAATGTTGAGAGTCGAATGATCAAGAACTCATCGGACGTAACATTTTCCCGCAAAAATAGGAAACTTCAATGAAAAACGTGTTCGTCATTTTAATATCACGGTATTTATGGTGCAGAAGTTAGGTATTAAAAGATATAATTACTTCAAAACATAGATAAGTAAACTGAGGTTATGTTCTTTAACTGCATTGAAACGAATGTGAATGTATATTGACTATAAATAAAACACTTGGTTTTAATTCTTTGATAATTTGTTTTTAAACTACTAGTAAAATGAAGAACGCAAATGCATTTATTCTTGCAGTATACATAGAAAGAGACGATGTCAAACGAACAGTAGAAAATAATTAAATAGTTTCTCCAGAGTTGGAATTGGGATATAATGTTCACAAATCCTACTAATGGGATATAATGTTCACAAATCCAAGTCTTCTTTCTGCAACCATAAACGATTATTTTTTAATTATTTAATATTAAACTAGCATTGATCAACTCTAGCGCGATGTTTTTAATACATTAATTGTATCACAAGGGTACAAAAATGGTGCGTTTAGAGCTCTAGCGTAACAAACGTATTCATAAACGTAATATACGTTGTTTGTTTTTCCAACACCAATACAATTTCAATTCTGTGGGCTGTATCAGAGTTTATCGAGCAGTAAATGCCCAGGAGGCAGGTCTTGAACTAACTATATTCTTCACTTATCATTAGTGTATATAGAGGACATTTGAGGAACTTACCTCAGTTCTAATTCACTGTGTATTTTAAAACAATCGTACAAAGAAATCGCACATAGCTAAAGAATAGGATTGCGTTTCTTCAAATATCCAGAAAATGTTTGTAATAATACTCTTTTGTGGCAACTGAACATCTTATCAGAATTATGAGACAATAGAGGAAGTTGACTAAAAGTTACCTTCTAGAAATAAGATAAATTGATTATTTCGACATTTCAATTCTGCAAATGACTAGGCGCAGAAACGGTCTTACTGTACCGATATTACCACTATACATTTATATTTAGTGCTAAGAAATAGGCAGTATATGTATCAAACATATGTGTAATATTTCTAATCTTCTCTTATTATTATTTATTTGCAACCATTCTGGAAGTATCTTTCATTCAACCCATTTGAATGGCTTCATTTCCCGGGCATTCTCTATTTTTCTCCATCTCAATGTCACTACGTTCACGGATGCTTTTCTAGAGATCCAGGATCTTCGTTTTCTTCGTAAAGCATAATTAATTTTCAAACTTATCCAAGAAAAGTGCGCGACTTGTCAACCATCTTGAGAATCAAGAGGCGAGTCTTTCGCAGAAAATAAAATAAAGATTTCCTGGAAACTTCAGAGTGAATCTCAATTAGAAAAGGAAGTTTATTTCTGGGTACATTTACGGAGTGTCAAAAGGACGCGTTTCTTTGTGTGTGTTGAAATTCAATATATTTAATAAAAATTAGCCATTTCACTCTATTCCGCGGTGTGTGGTATGGTTCAAACAAATGGAACGGTTAACTATGCAGAGTTTTCTACCAATTTGACAATTACTCCATTTCTAGGAAATACATAAAACCTCTCTTTTTTTTCTTATCCTCTTGATGTATATGAATGGAACATTGAATTCTACGATTGGATTTTACATGAGAAGGGAATTCAAACAACTTCTGTTTAACTGAAGTGCGTGATGTTTGTAGCTCAAACTGGGACAAAGTTGAGAGGGTTTAGTTACATTTCCGGAACAGATGGCTTTTCGTAAAATTATGAAAAACTTGTAGTTGCTGTATTGAGCGCCGGAACTTGGAATACGCAGTGGTGTATTTTAATCTTATATCAAATTATAAAATAATTGAACAAGTTGACTATTGGGATTTCTTTTCAGGCATTGGGTAAAAAATTAATTATTCGGTCGTAACAATTAGTTTTAGAACTGTAAAATATGATAATTAGAATCAGATATGCTTCTTCATGTAAAATTAGTTGGATCTCAACTTATGTGTACTATGTGTGTACATACAAAAAGTTAGATTATATTTCGAAAATTTTGTTTCTCTTCTTTTGCATGAAAATATGTATTTCCAAATGAGCTTGCTCCATGCAGCTCGAACCATGTTAAAACTACGTACGTCCTTTATGAAAGAGTATGCCAGCGGTCTTCACTAGAAGAAGTTGCTTGAGGGTTCTATTTGCCGGGTTGTTCATGTGATTAGCAAAATATTTTACAAGATCATTAAAACTTAATCTTTCATTTTAGTTATCTTTATTTAATGTCCTTTACGTGTTACGTACTTACCAGTTTCCTGTGAGGGAGCAACAAAAATAAGATTTACCGGAAAACTTGGCTAAACCAAAGAGAACCTTCTGGTTCTTAGTATTGGATGAAAAGGAAACTTAAGGAGTCAGATGCTCAAAACCGCGTAAATTGAAGAAAACAGGACAAAGTATAGAGGACGTTTCCTGTGTTCACTATCCTCAATCAAATTGATATCCTTATCCAGAATCATCCGATATCTTCGGCGCTTGCCGCACAACTTATTGAGTGAATATCCTGCGAAGTGGTCATTGATCATACACCGTTTAGTTTTGACTCAATCGTACTTTTGCCTACGTCCTTTTAAAATGCATGTCTCTGCCTTTTTTTAGTAAAAATAAAGCGATGAATTATAATTCTGTAGTTGTGCAAATGTTCAGCAAAAATTGACATAAACCGAGCCAGTAGCATAGAGTTCGTAGGTCTACTACTAACTCACCGGTGAGCTATAGAGGACTGTAAAGTTTGCTCCAAGATTTTCGCTTCTCCTCCAACTTACTTTGCACTACAGGAAAAATTATTCACCTTCATGCAGAGCCGCATTTCATGATGATAATTATTCTTGATTGATTATGGCTGACAGGTTTTGGTGAAAAAATACTTTTCTCCTTTAGGCAGGGCTTGAACATGTGTCCTAGGATGTTAGGTTGATAAACTTACGAATTTTCACGCAAATATACATCTTTGTAGCTTGGTTTCTGATTCAAGGTTCTTAATCTTGTGCATTTACCAAACTGGTCAAGACCTCAAAATAATGTTTTTATAAAATACAAGTAACGTTCATCGTATATGATGTGTTTGTATTGTATTTAGTTAATATCTCCTCATAAACGCATTTTTGAGCTTATAGATTTATTTTTTGAAACGCAATGTATAATAAACTATAAAACATTATGTATTCCTATTATATATTATTAATATATTATCACTATTTTCTTACTGTGGAACATTATCTAATAGTATACTAATAAATGTAAATATTATGAAAACTCATTACAGTGATTTTATTAAATTTTATGCAAATGATACAAGATTTTATTTTTCCTCCTAGCCATCGTAAAAGTGGTTGTTTTTTCTTTCAGATGGATTTAAGTAAACATCGAATTTTAAAAGATTGATGCTTTTTTTACATTTTTATTGCTTTAATATTTTGATAATGCAATCTTATTTATGAGCCCACTTTTCTTGATTAATACTGACTTCTGTTGGATTGTGCTCCGTTGGCTAGTTTTCCTACAAGATCTTCATTGCGTGCAGGTCCAGTCAGGAAATTCTGTTTTGAAAGCACAAAGAACAGGATCAAATAACGAGGCGTATGGTTGCAGCCACGTCTCCTTTGTTGCATCCGATTTAGCTTCTTCCTCCCTCAGAAGTTGCTCGACTCGCGTTTCATCTGTCGCTGGCGCAGAGTGCGTGTTTTCGTGCCTTGTTCCCTTCATTAACGCGCGAGTGAGCTAATTTCCGTCGGCGAGGGAATTTCGGCTGTCTTACTCTCTTCGCCCGCTCTTCTTACTTGTTTTGTATTTGCTTCACATTTTAATTACAGCCTCGAGAGGTCTGAAGAGAATGAAAGTAAGAAATTCAACTGCAGATCATCTCAATTTATAGGTTTGGCTTGTGTATGAAGGTGCGATTAACGTACTTACTTGGAACTATTACTTGCTCATTCTTAGTGAATAACCCGTAATAAGAACCGTCTTTAAAGCGGTTATATGGAATAGTGAGTAGTATATTTTATTCTATCAACAAATGGCATCACTTAGGACGTATAGACCATTAAGGTAATACCGAGTTGAATTCTTCTAGTTGTGCTTTGTTTTCGAATACTACTTTGTCCGTTGACTTGTTCGATTCGTGGAATACGTGGAATTTGAGGAGTGAATTAGTATTATTAAATGACTTTTCAATTCTAAATGAAATATTATTTAAACTGGAAGACAGTATTTTGGTTACCAATGTTTGCCATTGTTTTATTATATTTTTCGATTCTTTTTCCGTGTTGGAAGCATACACATGAAAGGCAATCATAAAAGGAGCATGGTCAGTATAACATAATGTCAAGATTAAACCTGTGCTTCTAAAATTTTTATTTCCCTTTCTTCTAGTTCTGTTTTTGCCAGAGAATAGTTTAGTCTGAATAAATACAACTATTTCCTAAAATGTATTAAGGGATGTAGGCTTCGTTTCGGTTTGCTCGATCGATAGTGGTTCTTGTTTCTAGAATCAATTAACAGGGTCCGTGTGTATTTTGTCTGAACTTGATGAATAATGTTCTCGACCTGTAGTTTCCACATAGTAATACAATATCCGATGCAAAAATAGAAAAAAAGTGTTATAGAACCTGAAGCA
This sequence comes from Laupala kohalensis, assembly GCA_002313205.1. Classification (NCBI taxonomy): domain Eukaryota; kingdom Metazoa; phylum Arthropoda; class Insecta; order Orthoptera; family Trigonidiidae; genus Laupala; species Laupala kohalensis. Next base: position 32,756 of record NNCF01140095.1, read on the forward strand.
TAAGATGAGAACGGTTACATTGGAACTCCGAGTCAGAAAATATTCATGTTACGCCAATGAGTTGAACATTAGTTTAAAAAACTTATTTAAAACTGTATAAAATCCTTGCAGATGTCTTGTTTTAAATATTTGATAATTCGAAGAACAATGTTTGTTTTTTTAATTTTCAAAACTCACAGTTAACCAATGTGTAGTTATTTAGTTTTTGTTGTGTAACTTCTAAAGCCGGATTTAGAAAGTTTTTTGTTTTTTTTTTACATTTTGACGATCGTAACTTTCACCCAAAAGAGATACATCTATTCCCTCGCTACCACTTGAAGCACAGCAGTTGCTGGGACATTCGACAGGTTGCTAGAAAGAGGCAGCGTTTTTTTGGGATTGTTGTTGTGGCTCCCTGCGTGGCTTTGTCACGCGCCCTTCAGTCTTCGAAAAATATTCATTAAAACACAGAAAATTATCTAACATTTTAACATGACTCAGAAGAATTAAAATATATGGTCACTTATAGCTCTATGAGAAATCTCCTAAAAACATTTTACCCTTTGAGGGACGCTTATTGTTGAACGGTCTTATAAAGAAACACACATTGCACATCTATTTGATGTGAGTGTAAAAAAATAAACTGACTGTGGTAATATTAACGCACTTCTGATATAGTGGGAAACGGTCTTCGATTGGTGTCGTATCATTTAAGAATGTATTTAACTTTGTTAATGTTCTAACAATACATGATACTATAATATTCTAATATAACCATATATTGTGATCTAAGACAAGACACATTCACTGAAAATATGGAAGTGCATGATGAGAAAAACGTAAATTTTGAGAGGCGATAACTAATTTCGGAATAGGTAGGTAGAGTGAGTCGTCGAAGTTCCTTTCAAAATGTTAAAAGAATAATTAATAAAGATTAAAGGAAGGGCAGAAATGAAGAAGTTTAAAGAAATTGTGAAATAGTATGTATATAAATATGAAATTATGTAATATGTAGATTGTTAAAAAATATTTTATGGCCATTTATGTTGTATTCCGCAATTAATTGTCTTACATGTTTGATTAATATTTAATATATTTTGTAGAATAGGACATCCTTGTAAAAAATGAGGGACAGAATTAATGCAGATGTGTCAGTGAAATATTTTTTAGTATGGACGAAATAATCTGAACTTTTTTTCCAAAGACATATTTTTAACTTCTTTATTATTGTATTTTCATTTCTTCGTTGTTTAGCTTTCCGCCCTTGGCTATGGTTCAGCTATCGATCTCGCATTACTTCGTAAATATTGATGTGCCTTTTAGAGATCTGAATTTTTCGACGCTTTTTCATATTTTTTTTTTACTTTGACTCTCAATTCCGATTCCTTAAATTATACATCCATATTCTATCTGTATTCTTCCTTTTGAAACATTTACAGTTTTCTACAGAACATTTTAACTCTGTGGGTTTGCTTTTTTTATTTATAACAATGTTATGAAACTATGTCATGTCTAATCATGTACATACCTATCATGTATCTATGACTATACCTATCAAACTTTATTTCAATTTAGATGTTGCAATAGAAAAGAAAGATAGAAAAAGAGCTATCATATCATTACTTTTCTTTTCAATATATCCTTTTTTTTCTGGCCTTCTTTAACCGGGTTGCTATCAACTGTATTACTATTTGGATTATGCTATATTGAAGAGAATAAATTGATCTAACACTAAATCGAACTGTACCTTAGATTTTCATTTTGTGAACCTACGCAGTAGTTAATTTCAAAATTGCTCCAAATAGATGAATTGGATGTTGTATAATAAGATGTAGTCTATGAAACAGGATTGTTAATTACTGTTATATTCTAACTCTTATACCGGATCGAGTGCCATACTCTGAAAATATGACTCGCGATATGAAATGGTGAGATATCGAAATCTGTACATCCCTATTCGTAAATATTAATTGTCATGATTTATATATGATACCCTCAATTGTTTGCTTTAATATTTTGGACATTCTCCTTTATTTAGATACAATTAAACTTGCATATACTCGGTTTGTTCTCCATTTTTCTTAGGGATATCCCGCGCAGGAGACCCTAGTAGTGAGGAGCAGTGGCCTCTGCGTCTTTGGCCATCTACTCCGATGGCAGCTGGTACTGCAGCGAGAAGATAATAAATTCCGCTTGGGTCAGCGCGCACACTGCCGTCGCGTCGCCCGCCTCTTGGTCCTCCATCCCCGCCACGTCCCTGTTACTGCGACGGTGTTTGCCCTTCTGCTCACTCGCTCGCCCCCCACCCCTCGCCTCTCACGCTTGCTACTGCCTGTCTTCGCCCTCTATCTCCAACAATCTGTTGGCACACTGGTATCACCAGGGAGGCTGAGGGATCCTGTTTGTTACAGGGAACTTTAGAATTTTTAATTCGGATTATTTGTGCTAGCAGTAGCTGATAGCGAGGTTATATCTCCCGTGTTATTCTGGTTTGGGAAAATTCTTACCTGCTCAAGAAAATGATCGTCTCTTTGAGTTTTCTTTACTGAATCCTGAACATTTAACACAAAACACAGACATATCGAGATTACGATGTGACCACGGTATTACTCCATCCTCTTCCAGTGCAGACATTGAATGTTAATTGGACAGCGACAGCTACAAATAATGCCTATGCCAAAGTGTCTAGATGTTCCAAAACTAGTGTTCAAGATAAGTATAAAACTTGAACATTTTCTGACGAAAAATTAAAATATTTTTAAAGGATCAAACCTTTCTCTGACTCCTTCATTGAGTTGTTACGTATACTTTCTTATCATTTGTCACTTTAGTAGCTTCTGAACAGTCGTCCGATGTACCTAACAAGTTGACAAATAAGTATGATTTCCTCAGTCGAAAAAAAATGAAGAATGTACTGCGAATCAAACTCACGATTCCACCATTTCGCAGGTGCTCCTCAGTTGTCTCCTGAAAGCTCGAGACCTCGGGACTCTCATTTGTCAGGACTCCAGATTTTTTTGTTGCTGTGCTTTTCTGTACTCCTTTTTATCTTCAGTGACTCTTTGCTCCTATTTACTTCAATTTGTTAGTATTCATGCAGTTATTCTATTTTCAAACAAAATTGTTTTTCAGCATTGTAGTTCTAGAGATACGTTTCAATATAACCCTCAAATAATGCAATTTGCTAACACTGAGTTAACAGTATCTACCTCATTGCCGTCTGCTTTTTGTCTATTCTGCTGTTGTTGGTTCATGTAATAAATTTCCTGTACGTTTGTAGACAGGGAATGCAAAATCCGTGACACACCGACAAGAGCGAATAACCAATCTTTTTGTTCCTTGTTGACGCATGTCCATGGCGCTGGCAACATCCAATTATTTTTCTTCTCTCAATATAAACGAGCAGATTTTATATTCTATTTTTCTTGAGGATGTAGTGATAATGCCAAAGCTCTGACGGATGTGGATATGAAGGATCTTTAATTTCAACTAAACACTATATGTGTAATTTGATAGCGGAGAAAAAAATAGTGAATGGCGACTTTTGGAAGGTATGCAAACCTTCAATCCAGCCCTAATATCGCTCGCGCAGTGTGTGCCCGTTGAGTTGCACAAAGCCTCCTAAATCGCTGACTGCATCCCGCTGTGACCCGCTTGCAATCGAAGCAAAGTGATCAGCCGTCGTGGTCGTTACCGGCACATCGTTCACATCGGATATCTACGGATGCACAGAGCGACTTCCGTGCGCGCTCGGATGCATCGGACGGACGTGAGTGCCCGAGGCCACATCCTCACATTCAGAGCCGTTTCCCTTCGGAACAGACGGGACGATGGCATGCAGATAAAGTTCGTCGGTTAGGAATTAATTCTCTTCTCCTTTGGTTGGTGTGACTTCAAATGAAACTCATAGCTCGTATCTGTCATCAGGATGACTATATTGTCCATTTAGCTATTGTGATATAATTTTTAATGAGAGCTATCAATTGCTGATGCATGAACGTTACTTTCCGTATTCGAAAAAAAAAATGGATTTAAGTGTATAAAGTTCCATTTAATTTTCTACTGTTAAATGTACGTATTCATTTGCAATTGTGTCGGGAAAAGCTCGAAGTAGAACATTCAGTTTACATTCTCATGAAATTTATGTATATCTTCAATAAATATTCCTAATGATGTAGTTACGATCTGTATTTGAGTTCTATAACAAATCCAGGGTTTTACACCGAACCGCAACTTATAAGATTCCAATTTGATTTCGATAAAACCTATATAAAGTCTTTTGTTTGTTTGTTTGTTTGTTTGTTTCAAAGATAATGAACGGAAACATGTATACATTGGATGTAGTTGAAAGTAAAAAAATTAGTCTCTCGTGAGAAAAAAGGCGTGTATGTATTGGACTGTAAAATGATGTTTGGGAAGTAAACACATTTTCGAGCAATTCATATTTTACCTCAAGAAAATTCTTAATTGTGATACTAATTGTACGCAGAATTGAAAGGTGCGAGAATATTCGTGCCTTTTCTCTGAGGGGTGTTACTATCCTATTTTTGGACACGCTTATTTCATCAATGTTCTACGTAGACGACGATAAATCACTAAATTCGAGGTAGCATAGGTAACATGGCACATGAAACGGTTTTCATCATAATTTATATCAATATAATATTGATATCGTTATTAATGGCATTATCTTGCATATCGTTATTAATTGTTTTAAATATTCGTTGTATTTCTTTCGTAGTAAGTCTATATTACAACTAATATATTGCTTTATACGAATAATAATGAAAATCGTTTTTTAGATATTATATCAAAAATTATTATTTCCTTTAATGACACTTTGGGTTTAATTAACATGTTGGGTAGGGTATTGTGTGGAGGGTTTTTAATTTAAATCCCAATTAAAGTTTCTATGTATACCGCAAAAGAGAAATTCAATAAAACCAGGACATTAGAGAGTGCGGGAATATGTTTCTCAGAACACGTTGCTGCGGTCACCATGACCGGAGGTGTCTAGCCACCTGGACTTTAAAATTATCTTCACATATTTCATGTAAATATGCACATTATTATGATCCTCGTTTGTAAAAATTCTTTATTCTTAGATATGTCCTCATATAATTGCATAACAACTAATACTCTCAAATGCATGATTTTGCTTCTTGAAAATGTCAACGCCTATTTCTTTAATCTAGGATGAATAAAATATTTAAAATAATTATATCATGTTTGTGATGACAACATGAACTAAATTTTATTCAGAAATACACTGAAAACAAAATGTCAGAAGTTGAGTTTATTAAAAAAACTGTTTTTAAAATTTCTAGCGTATTACGTCTTTTTCTTCGTCCATTTTAACGAATCAAACTTTCAAAAAACTCTATCACCAAGAGATATTTAGTTGCATACAATTTAATACCAATACACGGAGAAATAAAACTCCAGTACAATAGGTAATTAAAGAACTTTCAGATTCTTATTTTTAACAACTCAATTGAATCGTTTGTTATTTAACATAGATATGTTGCTTTATATATTTCATTATGGAATTAAAAGAAACCTGAAATAAATTAATTTGAATTTAAGTGAAAATTCCATCAAGAGATCGCCTTTTTCCAGTCGTTTGTTGGCTGAGTTCGGTGATTCGCAGAATTGCTGTCCCCGTGATCACTGAAGATTCATCGGCTGCGGTGCGTCAGAATCGTGGTTGTGGGTTAAGACCCATATTTCACGTCTCCCGCGTTGTCGCTCCGTTATCAGCTCCCGTTCATGATGTCGCAAGAACTCCGGTCACTCATTAAATTTATAATCACATATTCAAGGATCATCGAACAAATTTATTTTCACCTCAGAATCTAATTTCTGTGTCACCCACTGGGTATGAATCTTCTCATTTTAATTCCTTGTGAGAGTATGTCCGGTCAACTCTGATTCTAATTCTAGCGGTAGATTCCCATGTATGATGTTATTTGTTATAACAATTTTTACAATTGACGTCACGATTTTTACACACAAAACGTCTTATTGATCCATTGCATTTCATAAATACCATTTATAATTATTACCCTTCCAAAATAACATAAGCATCATATAACCAAATTAATCAGATATCAAATTAATTGATTTTCTTTTTGTTTAACACAAATAGAGTTTCATTGAAAACCAAATGAACATTGGTTGAAAATTTGACAACTGAGCTAGGCAATACTTCTTTTCAGATACGTACTAATTATCTATGGTAAAGTGAGCTCGAGACATTACGTGCGAATTTCCATTCATTCAGTCACGTACAATAGTTCCAGAATGGTTCTATCTCACTCACAAATTTAACACGTTTCTACCATCCAGATTATTAATATTAATTCCACCACTATACCTTTACGGGCTTCACAACTTCGTCACACGAAGTTCGCGAAGATACGTATAGCAGCAGATAACACAAGGCCACTGACCGTGAGCTTATCATAACTTCATCTACCGTCATCATCTTCCAGAGGTTCGAGTTTCCTGCCGCCTGGTTTAAGTACAAACTGACAGACTCACTTTCGCATTTCGCATTTATATATTAGTATGGATTACTCAGGATAAGTGGTAGCAACATAACGTGAACAATGTTTTTCTACATCAAATCATGTTGGTAATAAACGCTTGAAGCGCGACGAGAGGGGGCACACGAACTATTTTCGCGATTAACAGGAAAAGTTTAGGAGTGAACTCCTCTCTTGTTTCTACTCCCCTAGTTAGTAAACCAGAAAAAAACGATTGTCAGTTGGTAATTCTTATGTTCGCAGAGAATCTACATACTGCTTTTTTTCGTAATATTTCTTTTAATCTAGCGAACATTTCAGTACTGTATTATAAATGTTTTTTAGTGTTTCCTCTAACCGCATGTATTGTTTGTGTTTCCGGTCGCTGAAGGTTTTACTTTTACCCCATTCCAAAAATATAATTTCTCATATATTTCAAAAATATAATTCTACACGCATAGCAAAATATAAAGCTGTTTATTCTTTTGGATCCACGATCTACATAAATAGTAGTAATGATGTAAAAATGTAATTGACGGGAATAAGATGATATTAGAACCCTCTCATAATCGAAGTAGGAACCGAAGCCCCATTAGTATGCGTAGTATGCCGGGGCATTAAATAGAGAGGAGTGGTGATACATACTTGGACGTGTACGTTGGTGAAGATGGCAAAAATCTGAAATAATTTTTACTTATTTATTACATAATCCCCTGTTCAAAGAATATCGAAAACATTTTTGAGTATTTTAATTAACAAAACCACAAAATAGCACATCACTTTTTGTTTGAAAACTATCTCAATTAATTCGTGAGGTATAGCGAAAATTCTAAAAATTATATTTTAACGGTCATCATTTCAATAAATCTTTGTTTGTAAGTAGCTACAAGGTGAAGCAACACCATCCAATTTCGAGATCCCGTCTTTTATAGGTTTTTTTCTTCTCTACGTTGGTAATTCTGTCATTCAATCACTAACTGTTTAACATTTCCGGTAAGATATAAATGGAGGATGAAGTGTAAGTTAAAATTTTGAAACAATGTTATTTCTCCCATTTCGTTATTACTTTTCTTTATATTACATTCTTATTAACTGTCAATTTATCAGTCTTAAGAAAATGGACGAACCGAAAGACGTCAGGTGGAATACCAGACCTTATGGTCTGAATTTCACCACTAAATAAAGATATTTATTATTATTATTATTATTATATTTGAATTATACCGAAATCGGCCTTGATAATTTTAAAAATTCCTACTTAGGCTTTACCAAAATATAACGAATAACGTTTACCTAGCGTTGCGAGGTGAACGATAAAGGTTATCAGGTGATGTAGGCGTGCAGTTCAACTCATTCAGTAGCCAGTATGCGAAACGTTGCTCTCGCTGACCTGCGCACAGCAGGTGTGCGAATAAAGTATGTTCATTTTCATCATCCAGGTCTTTCGAGTGCTGAGTAAGAATGTAAAAACAAAGGGACGTGATACACTTCAGTTCTATGCTTGATGACGTTTGTGCCTCCGAAGAGCATCAACAGCGAGTTTCTCTGGTAAGTGCTAATGGTACGAACGAGAACGAGTCGCGCGTAATCACACATCGATGTGTAAAGTAATGTTTTAGGAACAGAAAATGATCGTGGTTGTTTCTCAGCTTCTCTACAGTATTAGCTTCTCCCAAGCAACTGCTTGTCGAAAATAAAGGTATACTTATCCAGAAACAAACATTTATGGTTCATGGGTGTTTTCTTACATTTCAATATTTCCAATAGCGAAGTGAATTATGTATATAATGCCTTGGTGTTAATAGAAAATGTGTAATTCGATATAATAGTAATGTATGTGTTGTTAGTAATTTAAAACACACACACACACACACATATATATATATATATATATATATATATATATATATATATATATATATATATATATATATATATATATATATATAATATTGGTGCGTATAGGTAGTGAATACGGTTTACGTTGTGTACGGTTAAAAATTTGCATACCTTGAACTTCATTTATTATGGAGCAAGCAATAATATCCATGTTGGGTGGTAACTTTTGCATAATTAAATAATAATAACGTAGATGATAAACATATATGATCTGGTGAGAATCAGAGTGGTGTAAGTGAAGAAAATAAAAAAATTGAGTTAAGTCAATATTTAGCATCGTTATGCATTATTCTGTTTAGTTTTAGGATGAAGTAAGTCAGTGGTACATCCAGTGGCGGCTTGGAGCACCACATCATTCTCATCCCAAACAAACTGCCAAGTTGTTTAAAATGAGAGTGGCGTAAGTCTGTAGATTAATTTATGTTGATGCAAACGTGCGATGTTAGGTGATCAGTGGTGGTTTTAGTGTTATAATTTGGATTATTACATACTAATGGTGTATGAAGTCCTACAAATTTGACATTGTCACAGTAAATAGATATGAATCTGCATGGTTGTGTTGCCGTATGACTCATATTAATTTAGTTTTATGTGTACTCAACTTTGGCACGGTTGTGTACATTAATTCTGTAGCCCCATCCTGGCCCGGGTTTTTCTCCGTTTTTCCTTCGGGTAGAGGCGGATTTCTTATACAGGTTCTCTAGGCTTTGTCTAGGGGCGTGTTTATTGTAACAATAAATCGTGAATTTAGTGTTTTTTCAATTCTTATGATTTTTAAACACTATAATCAGAATAATCTATAGTTCGACAATAATTAGTACATGTAAAATATATTTTTTGCGTTAAATTACAAATATATTGACATTCCATTAATATTATAACTCGCAGCTAACTTTTTATCGTATCTAGGAACTTTTTATCGTATCTAGGAACTTTTGCTGAAATTTTTGAATGCGCCTCTGCCTTAGGGCCCTTGGTCGGAATTGATGGGATGGTCCCTTGCTTGCTTCCGGAGAGTAAATTAGTTTATTGTCCTCCGCGTGGTCATACGCAGTTTGTACTGCTATTTTGACAAATTTATTTATAACTTACACCCGTAGTCTGTCATACGCAGTCTGTACTGTTTTTGACAATAAATTTATTAAACTGAGGTAATCTTGTTTTCAGAAAAAGACTTCTATTGATATTTGGATGCTATGCCTAGATTTATGGATTGACAATGCTTTTTAGGAAAAATAGGACACTATATTTATAAAAATATTTGTTTATTGTGAAAAGTTATGCTTATAAATCCAGGAGTCATTCAATAACTATAAAAATGAGAAGGCCTAAGCGGAAAACTTATAATTGGTTACAACTTCCCAATGAATCTAACTCTGTTGAGTCAAACGGCGATGTGGATAGGAATCCAGACTTCAACACCGATGACTGGCTTACGCCTTTTGAACAAAGACTCGACCTTCTGGTAAGAAGAAATAGATTACTTTCTAGTACACCAATCTCAAATGCTCAGTCCGATGAAAATAATGGTTTCATCGATCCGCAATATAAAGTTAAAACTAGAAAAAGGTTCTGGAAACCTGAATGCCGTAAAATAGTATTGCTAAAAACCTGAGGAATTCTAGGGAGAGATATAAGAAAATAAATGGCCTTACAACTGCGAAGATACCATTGTCAGATGTCCACTGTAACTTCTGGAAAATGAGGGTATTAAACTGCCAATAAATGCATTTTGCCTTTTACAAAGAAATGATATTAAACACAGAAGCTGCGTAAAGAGGGTGAAATGTTAAGGGGTGGGGCAAATAAATACTACTTAAAGTCAAATCAAGGAACGTCAGGAGCAGAATGCAAACACATTTTTATTACATTTTATGTGTAAGATGATATATTGATATAAGGCTGTAAATGCACAGAAATGTTAAATTGAAAAGAAATATTCGAAAAATAATTCTTTTTTGAAAATAACGAATTTTATTTTAGCACTTTTACATTTCTATGCTAACTATTCCGTACGTATATATGAGCATTTTTGGATTTAGACAAGTATAATATACATGTATGAATATATTTCAACAAATATTTGCTCATATATTGTAAGAATTGCTTAATTATTAATAAATATAGCGGAGTTGTAAGAATTTTAAAATATCCGTTGACAAGCGGCAAAGTACCGAGAACGTTGCCACAACACGGTTGAAAGGGGACGACGACCCAATTTCAGGATACACGGTAGGTGTTGCTTTGTCTGACAAGAGTCATAAAAATTGAGGCGAAAGAACAGAGTCTCGGCAACTGCGAGTTATTTTTGGCCAAGGAGAGGGAGGCAAAAAGAATTGTTAATGTAAGAGATGGCGTCGTTCAATTCGAACTGGACAGCAACGGAAAGTTACAAATATATTTTTAAAGAAGGAGTCGACATTCGTGGTTTACGTTGTAACTGCGTAGGAGGATCCAGGGCGTGAGTGCGGGGAGAAGAAAGAGCTCCTTACAAAATTAAAAGGACTACAAAAGGCAATGACCAGGAGACGGGGGTAAGACGGTTCGACCCGTGGCTCAGAAGCACTGTCAACAAGGTAATAAACGCCGCGAAGCCGCGACCGTTGGGCGATGCGTGAGTGACAAAGAGTGGCGGTAAAGAGTTCGCAAGTGTCCAAATTTAGGATTTATTACTCTAAAAAGCGTTGAAGTGAAGGAGATGGTTGGAAGAGACGCAGGCGTTGGAGTAACGAAACTTTCCAAAAAAGTAACGCTCTGGTTGGCCAGGGACTTGCACTCGTTATTGGAATTCGCCCAATTATATGAACTCAACATAAAGTGGAAATTTCACATTATTGGTAGAACCTAGTAATGTTATTTTCGAAATTTTTAGTTACGTGAGGGAGCTTCCTAGGGGCAGAGAGGGCAATTAGGTGATAAAAGCGGACGCAGAGACAGTCAGAAGGGTCAGAAGGACACAACATCTCAGAGAGATCTTGCATCGAACAGAGCGCGTCAGCTTACATCATTCACGCGCATCAACTCACATCTTGATATCAGTCTTAGCTGATTTTTACAGCTCATTCGAGCATTAGCGTGAAGGATCATGCTACGCTCATGTTAGCAGTTCGTACGCTCAATCAGACGTTTGGAACGTTACGTTCTAGTAAAGTTCATGAAGTGAACTTCAGGGCTCATCCGAGAACTAGTACGATTTTAACAGTTTGTTTCGCAACAATTGGAGATAGGAAAGACTTTTCTCGCGGTGCGTAAAGTGAATGAACTTCTCCACAACATGATTGGAACGAGGGAGGTGAACGCTGTGATTCGAAGATGGAGAAATCCCAGCTGGCGCTGATATTTCCTGGAACCGTGGGGCCGGCTTACTAAGTGGTTGGTTACCAGAGACGAGGAAGGACGAACAAGCATGTTGAGGCTGTTTTTTTTTCAGGGCGCATACCTCCGCACCTATTGTTGGCACTGATCTGTTCATCAAGGTTAAGGTAATTTGAAATCGCTGGTTGCATCCAGTCTTAGTAATTAGCTGCGTCAAGAAGAACAAGTGCTACGGGTTTGAGTAATTAAGGCCCACGCTCAGAACTTGTAATACTATGTGAATAATGAGGGCTTCAAGAAGATGAGCGAACATGTCAGTATATTTGTGAAATTCAATGATTATTGTAACGATAATTACAAACTGGTAGTAGTTAATTATCAGGTTTTAGGAATTTTGGATTCTCTGTCATTTTTGGGAGTTATTTTGTGCGATGTTGGGGAGTGAGCATGTTAGTTGTAAGTTAATTTGTAAATATTATGAATAAACCATTCAGTCAATTTGTTTTCATTATGCGTTTTCCTCCAGGGATAAGAAACCCCTATGTGTTGTTCCTACTTAGTTAAATAACCCGAATCCACATAAGGAATTAAGTAGAATGATCTAGCCAGGTTTTGTGGTGTTTACCACTACCCTATTTTTACTAATTAACTCCTATTATTTCATTACAATGTATGAGTGTATTCATGTATACAACTAAAAACGCTTTAAAATGCAGGTTTTGTTTTCGTTGTATGTGTGTGCATAAATACATACGTGCAAAGATTTACATCCTAACACATGGTAATACATGTACAAACACTTACATACCTATATTTAACGCTTTTTACTGCACAAAAATCGGTCTAAATTTAAAAAATGCTTTCTCTTCTTTTCGTAAAAGTGCCTTACACGAAGAATTGAGAAAAAAAGGTCTCAACTTTGAGCGCTCATGTCTTGGTTTTTGTGCGTCTGACAAAAAAATTAGGAAATTTGATGATCTAACATCTAGAGTAAACTGTGATCCTGATTTTGCGAGGAAAAAGGAAATAGCAGAGAGCACCTCATATGGCTTTCGTTCCTGAAACTCTGCACCATACAACACTCCCCTCTCAATATGGGAACTTGGGTCAGCTCTAGTGACAGCCCACGACACTGCTCCTGGTCTTGATTCCATTCATTATGAAATACTCAGTCTAGAATCGAAAGAATACCTTCTGCATATCTTTAATCTTTCATGGTACGAGGGAGTATTCCCTAATTCCTGGAAGGTAGCAACGCTTATCCCTTTACTAAAACCAGGTAAGGACAAAACGGCCGTAAGTAGTTATCAAAGTATCACCTTGACGAGTTGTGTCGGTAAAACTCTGGAAAGAATTATCAACCGACGTCTCTCTGGTATGTTGAACGGCATAACTTGCTGGTTTTAGGAAATTCCATTCCACACTGGACAAGTTACTTCTCTTGGAAACAGCAATTCAAGATGCTTTCGTCCGAAGACATGTTGAAATGTTCTGTGACATCGAGAAGGCTTACGATACTACTCTGCGTAACGGCATTTTAAAACAACTTTATGCCTGAGGATTTAAAGGACATCTTCCTCTTATGTTATAGTCCTTCTTCGACCAGCGTTCTTTCCGCTACAGAATTGGAAGAGACATCTCAGATCTCCTTCTTGAAGAGAACAGTGTTCTTTAGGGTTCAGTTTAGGGTGTTACCTTATTTGCAGTGGCCATAACGTCTGCTGTAAAGAATCCTGTCCTACACTCTATTGTTGTGTATGTCTTTGCTATCTCTTGCTCATCGCAGAATGTCGCAGGTGCGGAGCGACGAATCGAACTCGTCCTCAATAGATTGTACCGGAGGTCAAAGACGACTGGCTTTCGTTTCTCTGCTGAAAACACACGCTGTGATCTTTTCAGTAGGAGATTAAGCCACCTGCCAGAACCTCACCTCGCGCGTGGGGACAACGTTCTAAAATTCTATCCATCAGTGAAATTCTTAGGTCTAACCTTTGATCAGAGTCTGAATTGGACGGACCATCTGACAGACCTAAGAGCGAGAACAATAAAATCTCTGAATTGAAATGCCTAAGTAAT